>CAAKHD010000249.1:57526-91203 GCA_901007705.1 Fistularia tabacaria | reverse complement strand
GCCCGGGGGGGGGCCCCCCCGGCCCCCCCCCCGCTCGGGGGGGGGGGGTGGGTTTGGGGGGGGGGGGGGGGGGGGGGGGGGGGTGGCAAGATCTGCCAGACATGTGCGTACATGTGCATATGCGTGTGTGAACATAAATAAGATAGAAACGGCTGAGTGAGGCTGGGGAAGACAAAGGTCCGCCGGCCGGGAGTCGTGCATGAGACGTCACCGGCTGATCCCCCAGAGGCGGGGGGAAGCGCTAGAGATTATTTTGAAACAGTCAGACTGTGAGGGGAACTCAGGAAACGCTCAGGAGAAACTGATGCACAAAAACACCTTTCATAAGCGGAGATCAGAGAGCGACGGCCTGCAGGGGGACATCGGTACTGCAGGACACGCATCAGTCAAAAAAGCACTTGACAGGAAACACTCATTCACTTATTCATCCACTCTCTCACTCCCTCATTCACTCTCTCCCTCACTCATTCATTCATGCCCTCACTTGTTCATTCATTCACTCAGTCACTCATTCATTCCCTCCCTCACTCGTTCATGACCACCCTCACTCTGCAGGCTTCACCCTGTGGTCAGGCCCGTACATACAGTCCATCGACACAACCATTCTCATGTCTTATAGGTCGCATCCTACCCTTTCATTGTGCGGCTGAAGTGTTGTGCGCGTCTGGATGCACGGATGATCCCTGGCTCCAGCTGACCTCCGCGGACCTCCGTGGACGTCTGTGGACCTCTGTGGACCTCCACAACCGCAGAGGTCCTGGCTCCCTGAAGGAGGATTCAATCTTCTCCTGGGGCTTCAACATGAATATGTGCTGATCTTCATCGTGCAGGAGGATTTAATAAAACCCACACTGTCCTCCTGGATGGGGGGGTACAAGGGTGCATTGAGGTGCCTACACAAGAGACGTGACCCCAATCCCCCCTTACTTCTGTCAGCAGAATAATGAAGTCCTGGAGGTGGAGAAGGTGCAGCAGAGCAGACTGTGACACCAGAAATGCACCGCCGGCAGGTTTTCACTGGAGCGCTCAGTCAGTCTGAAGTTTACCGGGAGGAGGAGGGGGGCAGGAGGAGGAGGACACAGACAAGGACGAGGCTTCTGGTTGAAGGAGGATCAAAACATCATTATCAAAGTATCAACTTGTCTATTTGTTCCTGTTTATTTCCCTATAGCATGATAAAGATGTACACACACACACACTCACACTCACTCAAACTCACATGCACTAAAGACGTCACTCAGCAGCAAGTGGTGAGAAGTCATTCATTCATTCATTCAGTCATTCATTCATTCATTCATTCATTCATTCATCATCTCCACAGCCTGTCTTGCACCTGGGTCATGGGGGCGGGGCCTAATCCGGAGGAGGGTTCCCACACAGAGAAGGACAACCGTTCCCCTCCACTGTGTTTTTGGACTGCAGGAGGAACCCTGAGGAACCTTGAGGAACCCTGAGGAACCCCATGCAGACATGGGGAGAACATGGAGACTAAAAGGCCTTCTGTGGGAATCCAACCGGGGACCTATGGCAGTGAGGGCGGAGGGTCTGTTCATGCAGCGGCGTGCCGCCCATGACAGGAAGTAATCCAGCTTGAAGCTGAAGACTGATGGAATGATGGAGACGTGGTCAGAAACCCTCAACTTGAAGTATCTGAGCAGAGGACAGAAGACAGCCTGGTCCTTCACTCTTCAGGTCTTCACTGCTGGAGCAGCTGCGTTTGTTCACCGCAGGCAGAGGAGAAGATAAAGACGACAAAAATACATGTCGCCATGGCTCCAAGCGCCTCCTTCATCCCCGCCGGAGCTTTTAACGCTCTACGTTTATGCATCAGAGGTCATCACACACACACACACACACACACACACACACACACACACACACACACACACACACACACACACACACACACACACATACACACACACAATGCCAGGCAAGGGAGCTGAAATGGCAGCAAAAAGACTTAACAACCCATCTGATCAGACTCTCGGATCTCTGATCCTTCTGTTTGACACATCACATAGTAAACAGAAGGTTTCCACGGAGACATGATGATGCAATGCCAGCTGAGGCCTTTCAGGGAGAATCTGATAGGGATGATGTCATCGGGTTGATGGTGGCTGCCAGCTGAGGAAACACAGATGGGCGAGTGTTTCAAATTAGCAAGAGACTCTGGTTCTGGTTCTTCTCCTCCTCGCCAGATCTTCATCGCCTTGTTCCTCACCGGGACTCGAACATTCTGAGCCGGCTCCTGTGTAGCGTGCGGGCGTCGCCACGGCAATGCGAACCGATTAGCTTCTCCTTTGTTCTCTTTGAGTTCCCGCCATGGAGCCTGGTCTTCTGCCCGGTCTTCTGCCCGATCTTCATCTCCTGCTGCCGCTTCCCTCAAAGCTCCGCCAGCTCCTCCTCCCGTGGACCGAAGGCCGCTTTCAGCAGATCTGGCTCTTGACGTGTTTTCTCTTCTTTTATCTCCTTTTTTGCCGTCCTCTTTTCTGCGACCTTCTCCCTCCGTTCATCTGATCTCCATCTAAGGCGGCTTCGCTGTGACTTTTGGACGGCGTCCGCTGTCGGCGTTGACGCTGCAGTGGAGCTACACTCAAAATCAAACCACTTTTGCATCTTGGGGAGCAGTTAGCCCCCCCGACCCGCACACCAGGAGCAGGAAGACCTCCAAGATCTCCAAGATCTCAAGCATCAGCTTCTGGCAGCGCCTGGCCGCTTTGTTTGTTTGTTTGTTTGTCTGCACCGAGCAGAAAGGAATCCTGTGAAGAAACCTCCATCCAAAGTCTTAGAGGATCAAATGTTACGCCAACTGCAGACACACACACACACACACACACACACACACACACACACACACACAGGCGTCCGGGTGCAGCTGAGACCTGGAGGTCCAGGCCCATGATAATCCCCTGTCTAAACGTCGTCCTCCTGTGCAAACAGGCCCGAGCCGGCTCTGCCAGCAGCTTTGTGAGAGGGGACTGGAAGGGAATGAAAGGCCTGGCAGCCTCCATCTTCTCTGCTCCACACCCCCAAGCCAAGCTCTTCTCCGGTGTTTCCTCGGCGTCTAAAGATTTCAGCCGTTGTTGTTTTCAAGCGCCTGACGCGCTTTCCTTTGGAACCGCTAACCGCTAACCAGTAACAGACAGGCAGCACTGACCAATCCCAGTCCCCGTCAGAAAACCATCGGCACACGGAATAGATCAACTCATCAGAGAGACGGGCAGGTCCTCGGTACCCGTCTCGCCGCAGACCTGAGGACCAGAGTCCGAGGCAGCGGCCGATGTCTGCGGGTCACGGGACAAACATATCAAGCGCCCAGGTCCAGCAGCTACGTTCAGATGAGGTGCTAAACAAAGCACGTCTCTTTCTTCTCCCAGCCCTGGAGACGGACAAGGTTTCGGGATGGTTGACCTCTGCAGGTCGGGTTTGGGCGCCGGGCGAATTCCGTTCCTTCGGGGCTCCAACAGAGGACCTCCGCTCGACGGCAGTCCAGGAGCTTTGTCAGCCTCGGTGTTTCCAGCGTAGATTGGAGAAGATGGAGCGAGGCTGGAAGGAGAAAGGCCTCATCAGCTATTCTGCTCACGCGGCGACCTCCTCCCCAGGTGTGTTTCTCCTCCAATCAGCCTGTCGCCTGGCCCGGCCCCTTTCATCCATCTGCAAGAAAGAAAGAGAAGAAAAAGGAGCCCGACACAAACAAATCAATGCGGCGCTGAGAACTCCGGCGCGGGGAGGAGGCCAGCTCTTTAATTGTCCTGTGCAGGCGATGCAGCAGGTCCGGGAGCTGTCAGGAGGAGCGGGGAGTAAATACAGCCAGCCGTCAGGGCGCCTCCTCCTCGCACAACCGCAATTTATCGGCTGCGATTGCTTCTTCGGCGGCCTTTCCTCTCAATCATGCTGCCGTCTTTTTATTTTTTCCCTTCGCGGCCGAACCTTGGCTTCGCTCTGCGGCCCCCGATGTTCTCCCGACGGCGTTTGGTCAATGGGACGGCGGAGAAGCACCCAGTCCTGGGACGAGTTTCCACGGTGACTCAGCCAGGAGGTCGTTAGCTAAACGACTTCCTTTACCGGGGGGGCGATGAGGAGAGGTCTCGGAGGTGAGCGGAGCTCTGGTCCACACAGCCTCACGCAAGTGGAAATGTGCGTTTCTTCGTGCCTGAATGTGACGCTTTGAGCCGCATCCCTTCAGATCACCAAAGGGATCAGGGGGGATGGAAAAAACTGCATCCGGCCATTTTTCAGAAGTCGTCGGCCTCCTTCTGGGGAGGAAGCTGAATTCTAGCATTTGCTGCACTGCAGGAGAACAACGAAAACGTACTAATTCCCGATTTTCCTTTTGTTTTTGAAAGTGGCAGCCTTCTGCCTGGACGACAGGCCCGGCCTGGAGCCGCCGACGTCAGACGGATCCGGGGACACCCTTGGTTTTTGTCAAGGTGGCGATTATCGCGTTACTTCTGTGTGTCCTCGGCAGCGGGTTAGGGGCATACGGGTGGCCACCCCGGGGCCGGAGCTCCAGCGGGCTGAGAACACCCTCTGATGGCTCCACCTCCCAGGGTGTCGCGTGTCTCCCCCTCGAGGACACCAGCCGGGCTTTCAAACAGGAGCCCTGGTTTCCAGGCAGCGGCTCGACGCAGGCCGACTGCGGGCCAGCGAGTGTAAAGACATTCATTCCTGTAGACCTTGACGAGTGAAGCAGACCCCAAACCGCCTCTGGGGGCTTGAGCGTCCGGAACGTGACGGCTGATCGCCAGGATTTACAGTTCGAAGGTGCCGGGTTCTGACAGACAAGCAACGGCACTCTGATCATGAGCAAACAAAAACAGAAGGCAGGAACGTTTTGCAAAGGCAGCTGGACCTCCTGTGAGGTAGTCCTGCAGTGAATGGCATCAGTCAAGAAGCAGCCGTCCAATGGGGGAAGGGTCAACGTCCCCGTCGGGACCGCTTCGCCGCGCTGAGACGTATGCTAGCTCAAGCAGTTGTTTTCATACTGGTAGTAGATGGTGGTGGGCAACTGGACACCACCATGTCTCTTGAAGACGTTCTCCTCTCATCCTCTCAAGCTTTGGGTAAAAACTGTCTGGGGTCGGGCCTCGGTCCAGGTTGAGAGGGTTCCTTGATGATGCTATTGAGTGAGTTGTTTTGCATCCTGCAAACCAGCCACAGATCCTCCGGTGGAACCAGGCTCTGGTGACGACCACCTGAAACTCAGCCCAAGCGACCCCGCAGCCTCCTTTGGTTTTCAGCAATGTACGCTTTAGATATACAAGTACCTGTTCAGAAGGAGAGTCCACAGCATTTGGACCTTTGTCTTCCTAACGACGCCCACATTGAGCCAGCATCTGCATTCAAGCGGGTTTCTGCAAAACAACTCCCTCATACCTCCTGCAGGTATCTACTGGAACCCCCCGTGGTCTACTGGAATGGAAGAAGCTCTGGGTCGAGAGGAGGCCCGTCCTCGAAGGAAAGAGTCAAGTCCAGTTGCTGAAACGGGATTTGACAAGGACGAACCAGGACCTGGTGGACCAGGAGCCTTCTCAGATCCTCGCAGCACGTGTTGGCTTCAAGGCCACACCCCAAGCCAGGGGAGCGGGGTGTCCTCCAGGGGTCTTGGGGTCTGCTGTCGTAGGTTTGGGCTAAAACTCCTGCGGGAACGAGGCGACGGCGAGGGTTGAACGCGGACCCAGTCTGCGAGCCGCTGGCCAGCTGACAGACGGTCGGCCATCAATGATCCCGGGCAGGTCTGCTTCGCTGGGGCCGTTCTGCCACTCTTCGCTTGCTGCCATCTTTGCTGCGCTGCGGGGAGGCTGGGGGGGGGGATTCACAGCAACCGCCATCACTTCTAGTGTCTCAGAATGACATTCGTTCTGGGAGGGAGAATCTTTTTGGGTGTCGAAATTCATCGACGGCTGAACATTTGTGGCTCTAAGGACACCACTCACTATGTGAGTGTGATTGTGTGTGTGTGAGTGTGTGTGTATGTGTGAGTGTGTGTTTGTGAGTGTGTGCCTGTGTGAGTGTGTGTGTGGCGGGAAGGGCTGTGCCTTCAAAGGGGATGAAAGTGATTGGCGATTATAACAATCTGCTCATCTATAATGTATGATAAAATATTCATGGCCGCCGAGCCCGGCGTCCTCGCTGCAGATGGAGCAGAGACCCAACAGCGCCGTCTTCTTCTTCCATGAAAGCTGAGGCGGTGAAAGCGCCGCAGTCTTAAGTTCACCTCCTCTTTCTTCTCTCGAGTTGCGGGATAATTGGCCTCTTCAAAATGTTCCCCTCTTGATCTTGCCTTCAGGAGACGGCAGCCTCCTTCAGCATGGAGAGAAGGTAGGCGAAGGGTGCTGACCGCGGGCGGGCGCGGTGCTCGGGCGGAGCCCAGGAGGGCTCGTCCAGGTCCGGATCCGTGCTGAGAGCCGAAGCACTCCGAGGATGTTTGAGGAGCTGGAAGCCATCTCCTGCCTGCTGGCCTCAGGAGGGAGGAGTTCACCGCATCACCAACACAGAACCAATGAATGGCTCTCTGGGATCTTCGTCCGATGATATGATTTGCCTCCACACTTTCGGACTGTAACACCTTCAGTGTGGTGATGTAATGATAGACGGACGGATGAAGAAAGCCTCCCGGTGCCGACCTGAACATCCGTATCCGTGACCTCACGTCTCACCGCTGAATTCTAAAGAGCTCCGTGTCCAGTGAGTGACGGCTGGAATCGATCTTCTGCGTTGTGCGGCTGCACTTGTTACCGTGGTTCCGTCTGTCGCCGCTCCGGGCGAAGACGGAGATGATCAATGGAAGCGCTCGTTCATTGAAACGCGATTAAGATGGGACCGCGAACGGGTCGGCGCCGCAGACATGGCCTGAAACCCTGAGCGGGAAACTGACATCAAATAATGGATGATGTCATGGCAACACGCCGCCTCACACGGAACCTTCCGGCGGCTCCATGTTCTTCCCCGCTACCAGGGTGAGGAGCCGGCGCTATGGCGGCCGAGTGATTCACTGCCTGCCGCCGGAATCAATGCCACAGCAGTCAGAGCAGGCGACCCCCGGCTGAGGAACGCGGCGTCCAGTATCCACGGGAACACGGAGGAGGACGGCGATGGCTGGGGCATCGACCGCCACTGCCATTTCCAAGGAGGCGGCAAGCATTTGGAGATCACTGTTCCACGACAAAATGTTCTCGCTGGAGACGCTGTTTCCATATTTATGGGCTCCAGACTCCCCCCCCAACCCCCCAGCCGCCCTCCACAATTATGAGGGAAATGTATTCATTGTTAGATTTGTCAGAAAAATGACGACGTTCTCTCGCCATTTCCTCCTCTGAAATCATCTCCTAAGTGTCTCCTGGCCCGCCTCCAGTGGGGCGCCACTGCCTGACAAAGTCATTTAGCTAAGTGAGAGTAATTTCAGACGATTCCAGAAATTATGGGATGTCGTTTGGCGCTGCCTTTCTCTTTCCTTGTGTTCCTGACAGATGGGGCGGTGGGAGACGGGTGGTGTGGCCTCATTGACGATATGCGGGGCTCTGAGAACGGGTCAGGAAGTTGTGCACGAACGCTGCGATAATAAGGCTGATTTAATGTCAGCGTGAGGGACGGAGGAATTCATTTCCTGCGCCTCCTTTTCGGTCTTCATTTATTCATGATGGGACTTTGTGGAGATTCTTGGACCTGCTTCACGTGGACATTAATATCAGCCTGAAAATAGCCTCCTCCGAGGGTGACTCGGACGACCTTCAAGATGCTCTGGTGAATCTGGACCGCCATTAGAGCTGTGCTACTGTTTCCTGCGGGGGGGGGGTCTGGCATTCATTCATTCATCCATCATCTCTGACGCTCGTCCTGCAGTCAGGGGGGTGGGAGGGTCAGCCCGGTCCAGCCGTCTTTGGCCGAGGCTGGACCACACCGTCATTCATACGTCATACAGAGACATCCAACGGTCCTCTGTCTCATTCGCAGGTCAACCATCTCCAAACATCTCCTCCCTAAAGCCAGAAGGCTCCAGCTCAGAATCCAGCTCAGGCAGAACACGCAGACACATCGAGACGGGTCTTATCATCCGACCTGAACCCGCCTTGGCTTTGAGATCTTTGACGAACCGTTCTCACCGCGTGCGAGTCATGAGATCAGGGGGATCTTGGATCTTCTTGGATCTTGGAGACCAGGATCTTCTGCACCCTCCTGGCCTACCGCCTTCCATCCCTGCCTTCCACATATGGAGGCGGAGCTACGGCTGCTTCCCCATGCCTATGGCGACACGTCAACGATCAATGTGGCTCGTTTACAGGATGACACGCAGATGTTCTGCATTCACTGGCCAGTGCGTGGTCTACCTGAGAAGAAGAGGAGGAACCGGCGGAGGCCTCTCTGTTTGCTTCATGTGGAAAACGTGCAGACAACAGCCTTCTAACTGGACCAAACACTGGCGCTAGCAGGAGAAGCGAGGCCTTTCCACGGGCCGACCTTAGCTGCTTCATGTTAGCTGAGCTCCTCCATGAGCTTAACGAAGCTCTGGGACGGGGAGAAGTTCTCTCGCCGTCCTCTAGACGACTTGAAGAACTTCTACGCTGCACCTCCCTTTTGTCACGCCACCCACGGTCTGCGGCGCATGCAGAATGTGAGCAGAGTTCACCCATTACTGCTAAACGCGCTAACAATCCATATGTGCTTTGACGGCTGCGACTTCAAAGGGCCTTCTCTCCAGCTGATGTTCATGCGGCAGGAGGAACGCATCACCTCCTCCTTTCCCCGGATTCCCTCTGATGTTGATCTGAGGATGATGCACGCCGGGATTTGCACTGAAGGACCACCGAACGAGGAACCCTGGATGCCTGGACACTGCCTGCTTTGACCAAAAAAATCACCTGAGCCGGAGTGGGACAGGCGGGTTCCAGGAAGTGTCCAGCTCCAATCTGGTCCCAGGAGATAACCTCCTCCAGTGGAACCTTCTCGTTGTGCATTCCCATAGGCAGTGAGGTGCACCTTCAGCTCCACACTCCAAAACAAGCCACTGAAGAAGAGGAAGATGGCGTGACAGCATGGAGGTGAAGCTGCCATAGCGTTCATGGAATAACAGCCTTGGACTGTCCGATGGTTGAGGTGCTTCTATCATCTCCCTGCACTGCTTCAACGTGTGAAGAACCATTAGCCATTAGCTTGCTGCTAGCCAAAATCTAGGGGTTCCCCTGCAAGCCCTGGAAACCCCTCTGAGGCGGAGCAGGCCAGTAGAACTTGGACCTTTTCGTGGATCCATTTCTCACAGCTTCTGTCTATTTTGTCCCAAGGAAACATCTGAGCAGAGACATTTGGTTTTAAAATTGTGCTTCAAAAGAAGTATCTAGTCGTGGGTGGGGCTTATGAGCTCCACAAATCAGCTGAGTTGACTGCGCCTATGGAAAGACCCTGCCTCAGGGCAGAAGCTAACTCGGTTGTCGGAGCTGAGGTCCATGGTCCTCGACAGGGTTCCTCTGCTGTCCCGAAGCACCAAGAAAGGGCCTTGTTCCTGAGAGGGTTCTAGCAGAAGGTTCCTGCATTGAGAACGAGGCTTGTACTGCGAAATCACACCGGCAGCCGGCGCTCTTTCCAGGTGACAAATGATCTCCGAGATCAGTGGCAGACGTTCTGGTGATGCTGTCGATAGCCGTAAGCTGCTAGCTGTCAGCGCCGTTAGCCTACAGGAGGCCACTGTGGCGGCGACTTGAAAACCTACTTTCCCGTCGTTGCCCGGGTCAAGCGGGCTGGTCGTATATCAGTTAGTGCTGAAGTGTTTACTGCCGCGCTGCCGTCACTGCACGCAGTTCATAAATCACAGCACCGGACGAGTTTTCCAAATAGCCGTATATCTGCTTTTCATCGGCCAGGTCGCAGAAAACCAATAGAACAGGAAGTGGAACAGAAAGTCTTCCCGGGTTATAAAACTCAAACAATTAGGTTTCATAATATCCCCGCTAGGCTCCGGCAACGTCCGCAAGTGTGTTTTAAATCCATCACTTCAGCTCCCAGAGGGCCTCATTGTGAGTATTGTTACATTTAATCATGTATGTAATCAATACGCTAATCCTCTCATCCAGCCACCGACACATTCTTATGAGTTTATGCTCCAGGGCAGCGGTGGAGGAATTAGAATAATGAAACCTCCACGCCGCCCGGCCCCTAATCTCGTTATCGGGGGGGATCACGGCGTCTGAGCAGCAACCTCAGCGGCACACACGGGGTGAAAGTAAATTGGGCTCCTCTCCAGGAGGAGCCGGGGATTTAGACCAAAGACAGAGAAACAAGTAAAACTGGTGGGGCTAATTTTGCAGTTGGCTTGAATCGAGATTGCCCATTTGATCCGTGGCGAGGTTTCAAAACAGCTTATCTGCGGAGCTGCCCTCATTTACCGATTTACAGGCCCTTGATTAGCGGGCTCGGGGGAGACACCCCTGGCCGAGTCTCACCTGCGTCCTGATCCACAGGTGACCGGATGAGCGTCAAGGCTAATGTGCTAATGTCAAAATTACCCCGGGAGATGACTTTGACTTTCCTATCCAGAGACGCCGACGGACGGAGAACTTCATATTCATGGCGGGTTTCATTCATCTCAACTGGAATCTGCTTCCTTATTGGCCCCTGCCCCAGACTTGGTAGTCACTCTGCTAACCTACTGCTTCCGCCAATGCTCAGTGGAGAGATTATCACCGGATCACCAATGCCCGTCAAACGTTCCCTCACACAACCATTCAACCACTCAGTCTCATCACATGGGAACATAAAAAACATTCGCCCTCTCACCCACTCGTCTGGACCATGGAGGGGCTCCACTGGACCTCCTGCATGTGATTGGACTGTGGGAGGAACCCCACGCAGACATGGGGAGAACATGGAGACTTTAGACAGGGAGGCCCCGACCGGAGAGCTTCTTGCTGAAGAACCATGCAGCACAAGCAACAAATCAACTTTGAAGGACACTGAGGTGAGAAACGTCTACTCTTGGAGCCGACGACGGAACCTCACCCATCGGCAACGGCCATGCCGAGCTAGAACCTTCAGAACCTCCTGGGAGGAGCTCCCTGAGGTTCTTCCGGACGAACCTGGGTCGGACCGACTGAGTGACAGCGGAGAGCGGAGAAGGTCAGGCAGGGCATCGATCTTCACCCGGCCAGCTGAGGAGCTCTGACTCCGGGGCGTCACTGTGCTCACAGCTCTTCCGAGCAGGTCTAATTAGACGGACGTGTTTTGCCTGAATGAACCTCCGTGCTGGTTGGAGCTGTAGGAGTCAGGGGAGTGTGAAACCTGCAGAGGAACTTGTGGATTATTAATGCGTTCGTCAGCCGTATTTACAAATAAGATCATCTCCTTATGAGATTAGTGTTGAGGCGTTTCCCCTGAACCCCTGGGTCCACCCAGGTGAAACTCAAATGACAAGAATCCAAATAATCCTTGAGACTTGTCTGGATAATCCTCAGAATTACTTCATCGAAGGAATACTGGAGCGAGACACGTCCACAGTCCAGTGTCGTGGTGGCACTGTGGGGTCACACAATGCTGACTGGAACGGTCTCCTGCGTGGGCTCTTCTGCCACCGCCCGTCGGATGAACGGACACCGATCAATCTTCTCTGCCATCGACGGTCGACTCACCCGAGATAATCCCCCCCCCCCCCGTGGCGGCCCCGTGACCCCGTGTGCAGAGGAGCCGGTGAAGAATGGATTAAGACCTACCGGCGACGCAGAACGAGTCATCGTGCCTGCAGTTCAGAACACTTTCGAGAAGGAGAGAAGTCACCCAGGCCGTGAAAACACGCCATCCCATCATCCGGTGACGCTGTCCAGTTCGCCCGCCGCTGATAATCTGGCAGCGGCAGGAGGGACTGCAGATGTCAAGTTGTTTTCCGTGAAATCCGCTGCAACCAAAGAGAGACAGCGGGTGGGTGGGTGGACATCCCACAATTTCGCAGGAAGCAACGGCAGCCTCCAAATGGACTGAAACAAGGAGAGCAAACAAAATAAACCTTCGGCGTTTGATGCTGGCCGATGCTTGACCCGTGTTTGGAGGCCAAAGGCCTCGCCGTCGTTTCTGATTCGCTCAGGAATCGGCAGAAAAAGGAGGAATTCAAAGCAATGCGCAGGATTAGGGTTAGGCCTGAAGGTCTGAAGGTGGGCGGAGGGTGAACGGTTGGAGGCTCTCTGTGGTCCTCGGGACCAGCAGCATCGACAAAGATTGGGTGAAAACGACGGGATCGCACATCCTGATCCGAGGTATTGTGAAGGCGTCCTCTCTGCCCTGACCGGCCGAGCAAACCGCTTCCTAGGCGCCATCGGTCCGGCCGCCCCCATCACCTCCATTAATGCGCGCCGGATCGATACGCCGGGAAGGCAAGGACGGGGGATTTAGAAGAGGCTCGACCTGGTTCGGCCCCTCTGAACAAAACCATCTGATGCAAAACAAAGGTGTTGACAAATAAAAGGCGTCTTTCTGATGTAAATGGAGGTGCCCCACCGGCCTGCCGCCAGATAAATCCACAATCGCTGGAGACACAACAGCGTCTTTTATTTGCATTTAGATGGTTTGGTATCTGTTCCAGGAGCCCCGCGCTACAGGCCTGTCCTCGCAGAGAGGTGAAAAGGACGGCTCGGCATCTGGCGGGGGAATAAAAGCAGGATTTATGCGGACGGTGGCGGAGGAGGGGCCTAAGGATGTCAGGAGCTCTGGGACCGTCAGGCAGGAACGCGGCGCTTGACACAAAGGAAAGACCAGGATGTGAGGATGAGTAGTCGTGGAGGCGCAGAAAGAGATGACACGCCTTCGCAGCAATGATGCTGACAGACTAATGGGGTGACTGATAGTCATACCCACTTTGGGGTTTGTGGGAGAGGAAACAGGACACCTGTCTGCTGTCCCTGCCTTTTAGAATCTCCCCTATCTTTTCTTTTTTGATCTGAAGCGGTCGAGGAAGAAGGCCGCCCACACTGTGCCAGGACCTGTCTCTGCCTCGAAAAAGTCATCAGACAACCGGGCTGGGATGTGGAGCTGCATAGATCCGAACCCGACTTGACTTGACTTTCGTAAAAAAATGGTCAAACCGTATTTGAAACGTCGTCGGCAAAGACTATGGGTGCGATGGTCGCTGAATGAAGGAACCCAAAGAATGGAACTCTAGAGAGAAAATGCATTTTTAATAGACAAGTCAAATCATCTTTTGAGGACGATTAGCTTTAATTCCCGGATGACCATCAGCCCCGCTGCCAAATACAAAACATAACCGGGAACAAAAAAACAGAGGTTTTACGCCGCAGCTACAGAGGAGACATGATTTGTCCGTGGTTATCTGCCCCTCCAGCCGGGGCTCGTCCCTCTCCTCCGCCTCATTAGTGATGTCAGAGCACGGATAACGGCGTTATTATTCCTGCCGGGCTGGACGTCTCTTTAGCGTAGGGATGTGTCGTGCCTTCAATGGCGGCTGATTGCGGGGATTTAGTCTGGAGGGGGACTAAAAGCGCATCAGCCGTGTGGTTTTGTCTGTCACGTCAGGGGGGGCATTCAGACAAAAAGTTATTTAACCACAAAAGAGGGGAGCGAGGAGCCAGGCAAATAAGGACAGGGGAAAACATTTCTCCCACCATGACAGACTTAAGTAGCCTATTACATGATGGCGAGGCTTTCATGTGTTACTTCAAGGAGGATGGAGATAATAACCGCCGTTCCTCCCCATCTGATGCGCCCCCGGCCATCTATTACCCAGCAGCCTGCGGCCCACTTGGAGGGGGGGGCACAGAGGCTCCGCCGGGCCAGCCGGGGAGCTTTTAATACAAAGAAGAGGAAGGAGGAGGTTACTGGCAAGGCTCTTTCTAATAAGCGGTTCCTCCTCAGCCCGGTCTTCAGAAGGAAAGGCTCCGGCGCCGTCATGTCCTCCCCCGTCTTCTACCTGAACCTGCGGTAATTAGGTCGACGAGAGCCGAGCCCGTCGGTCCCCTCCTTCCCAGGAACCGGGATGTGAGAGAAGGATCATTTATTGGGTCATTAGCTGTGCTAATCAGCTCTCTAATTCCAGGCTATTACAGCGGGGTGTCTGGAACAGCTCCTCCCCGCAGACCTGCAGCCCCACGCTCTCTGACACCTCCTCGCCCACGGACCAGCACTTCGTGGCAGCTTGACGTCAAAGGGGAGGAGAAGGAAACATCTGGACGGGTTGTTTTTAGACTCACTACCACGGCTCCCAGAACACGTCCGGTTTCCCCATCCTCGGTGAAAGCCGCGGAGGCCCCAGAGGAGGCTGTGTTCAGATGTCGGTTTTTGTTTTCAAGCCTCGCGGGGAGAAACCGACTGCCGGAGAATATTTTTGATTCCATAAAAGCGGGATTGGGTTGGAATGCGTTTCTGTCAAAGAGGCGACGGCAGGGGATTTGTGGAGGAAGCCCGGCCCCCACGCACGACCACCGCTGCCCACCCACACCTTCTGGCTCTGCGGGAGTTTCAGGCTGGGCCAGGACAATGTTACGCCGGTCCTGGGACGGAATCCTCCTGGGAGACGTTGCTCCTCCGGGGGTCATGGGCGGACGGTTCGGCTCTTCTCGAGGGGGTTTCACGACCTCGCTCTCCGAGACGGTTGTTTTTTCGGGTGACGGGGTAGGTTTATTTTCTCGATCCTCGCGGGGCGGGGTCTGGAACCTTCCTCTACGAGCTCAGCTGGATAATGAAAGATGTGAGGAGATTTGAAATCTAAAGGTGAGCAGGCTTTGGAACGTGACCGTTGCCGGATAAATGTCTTTCGAGGAGCGACTCTGATCTCCAAAGGGATTCTGAGCACTTTTGACATTCAGACACTTTGCATTGGTGTTTGCCTTCACCTCCGTCTACCTTCTGATTCTGCTCTCCACGGCCCCGAGCTCTGAACGCTGAACTTCCTCTCGGCTCAAGATCCCGTTTGTTTCCTGGAATCCAGGTGACGGCAAACCTCCCCGGCCGGGTTTCCGTATGTCTCCCCCGACTAAGTTTGGGGAGTTTGGTGGAAGAACCTGCAGATAGGTCCATCATACTTAGCTAAATTAACCAGGAATGGAATTAACAGGATTCTCTGTGACGACCCCCTGCTGGCTAAAATTTCCAACCTGCCGGGATGTCAAGCCGCTTGAACCTCTGAAATAAATACACTCATTTAAAGAAAGTTTTCTTCCCTGGGAGTTTTCTTTTTTGCAGTGGAAATAGCAGCCGGCAGAGGGGTCGTCCTGAGGAGAACTCATCAGCCGGACCGACTCCATACGCATCAGTGCAGACGGCCGGGACGGTCCAGGCAAAACCCCGCCTCTCTCCTGGGGCGGGCTGCGATTGGCTCCAGCCCACTCAGGATAGATAACACAGGATGTTCCAGGGCGTCCGACAGGAGGCGAGCACGATGTTTACCTCTGTGAATCTTACGGACATTTCGAAGGTCTGCAAACACGGAGCCGGATGCTGCTGTTGTTTCCTTGTTTCCGTGCGGTCCCTCGAACAGAGGAACATCTGCGGTCTGGCCTGGACTCCGTCCTGCATCACATCCATGCAAATTGTAGGTGAGCAGCTCCGTCTCAGAGGCTAATACACGCCATTATCATCCTGTTACAGTTAGAGGATACTCAGCGACATCATTAATTCACTTATTCAAAAATAAAAAGCCAGAGGCTCGACTGGAAGGACGTGGAGATGACGGCGGCCGATGTTGTGTGTGTGTGTGTGTGTGTGTGGGGGGGGGGTGATCTGCTGCACGGCGCCAACAGAGCTTGAAGGTGTTTTCTTTACAAATCCAGTCATGATTTGAAAGTTGGCTGCTGATTGCTTTTTAAATGGCAGGAGATAAGTGGTCTGCAGGGACCTGGCTGCCACGAGGGGCGAATACATGATTATTACAGTCAGTTCTCCAAAGGCTGTGTTTAAAAAGCCATTAAATATATAATCGTCGCATTACATGGCCAACGCTACCTGTACCAACCAACAGTGTGTCCTCCAACACGGTTTGGCCGTGATGCTCCAGAGGGTTCTCCTCTGGGGTTAGGAGACCCTCTAAGGCCACTGCTAATCGCTGCCATCCAATCAGAATGAGACTGCATCCAATGCTTGGACGGTCAGGGAGGACCACTTGAACGCAGGACAACAAGTGTCTCTCCTCAGCTTTGTGTAATCTACAGGCCGTGGAGGTTTCTAGCAGATCACTTTATCACTGGTGGCAGGAGCTGCTGCACAGCAACCCGAAATAAAACCAATCTGATCGACCCTCCTGTCCATCTTGTCCGAAGTGTTACATATTATTGTCTAGCACACGTGTCAAACTCCAGGCATCTTGAACATCTTAAAAGGTCTCATTGTCTGAAAATAAATAAGTCAAACGCTTGCACTGACCATAAACTACATCACCCACAGTTCATGCCGTTCATGTTCCCCGTAAAGTGATGGCATCCCGCATTAGATTGCAGTGGATCCAATTCAATGTGATTTCAAACAAGTGGAATTGAGAAATACAAATGATCCCTGTCTCATGATGAGACGGGAAGGAGAAAACATGTTTTTGCTTCAAGGGAAACACTGGTATGTCTTTTGTGTTATGAGGCAGTGTCAGTAGTCAAAGAGCTCAATCTACAAAACAACAAACTGTCCAAGAATTAAAAGCCAAACTAGAACGGCAGCAGAATGTGTTCATCAAAGCCTCGTCCAGTGACAGCTAGCTTTACTGTGGATGAAGAAATCAGTCCAAAGATTGATGTTGTAACAGAGCAACTAGCAAAACATATTTTTTTCTCCATCTATGCAAATGCATATGAAACATTTGGGATTTGAAAGAGTCATAAATTCAGAGTTATTTGACATTAAGAAGTCATTACATTTACTTGACATCACATTTGGTTACATTTATACTGTACTTAGCATCACATGATGTGGCCCTCGGAGAAAATGAGTTTGACACCCCTGGTTTAGGAGGTTCACCCCAACATCTCGATGTGACCGGCAGCATCCCAGCAGGTCCAAGCTCTCGTTTCTGTGCCAACGTGCAAGCTGGTGTCTGTTCAGACAGAAGAATGGAGGCGGATTCAGACAGAAGGAGTGCTCATGGACCTCCGGGGGTTCAGTGCAGTGCAACACCACCACAATCTCTCCAGGAGTTGTCGGTTCAATGCCAGCAGCGTAAAATGACATGGCATCCCTCAGACACAACAGGAGGCAACACTGGGTGACGTCTCACGCAGGAGAAATCAGCCCCTTTTTCACTGCAGGGAACTGATGAGAACCTTCTCAGAAACAAGGCTGTTTCCTGGAACCTTTGGACAGCAGAGGAACCAGGTACCACTGACCTCAGCTCCTACTCCGAAGCAGGAATGTCATAGGTGCTTGGTGACAAAATGGACAGAAGTAGCGAGATATGGAGCGACTAAGAGGTCCGACCTCTTCTCCGAGGGGTCTCCAGGGCTCACAGAGGAACACTGACATTTTAGAGCAGAATAATGGTGGAATTTTGGCAGCTAACGGTGTTCTTCACGCGGTAAAGCAGCGCAGGGAGAGAAGATAGAAACACTTCAACCGTCTGATGGTCCATGGTTATTATTCCATGAGCGCTGTGGCAGCTTCACCTCCATGTTGATACTCGTATACTTCCTCCTTCTGTTCGCAGTTTGTCTTGGAGTGTGGTGCAAAAAAAGCACGTCGTCACAGCGGCCCCTGCAGACCACGACCTGCACAGTCGTGGTCCCTCACTGCCCGCGGGAATGCACAGCTCTGTGGTTTCCCTGGCGGAGGCCACTCCCTGGAACAGAACAGGAGCTGGACACCTCTTCCAGGTGTTGTGTCTGAAAGTGGCTATGGAGAGTGATGAAGACCGAGGGTTTGTGTGAAGGTATGAGCCGAGGACCCGGCAGGACTTGTGTGTCGGGATTCATTGCAGGGCTTCCAGAAGGAGGCACTCCCAAATTCCAAATTGGGCCTCTTTGAAGAAGAAATGGCGGCGGGATCAAGAGGATCATTCCGTCAGGAAGCAGGACGGGGGGCGGCCAGGCCATGCATATTCAGCTTGTGGAGCAAAAACGTGGATATCGATCAGGGTGCCTGACCTCCTCTGCTGCCCTGAGCTGTCTCTGCAGCTCAGGCGATGCAGCGAGAGCGGCCCAAGCAAGGCAGCGCTGCCTGCCAGACGCGCTTAGCCGCAGCCAATCGAAACCTGCGCAGGCTTAACCGGGAGACCCTACGAAGGCAGCACCGTTGAGTCTCTGAGAATGCGGCCGGGGAGGAGACAGTACGTTCACTGGCGGTAATGGAAATGATGGGTTTCCAGCACACAGCGACCCCTGACTAAAGCCCTTCACGTATTCCTTCCCCGCCGGGTCCTGATAAGTAGGGACGGCGTGTCTCTGAAATCGCTGTGAGCCAACACGTTTATCCCGGGATCGCTGCTCGCCTTATCTGATGGAGCGCCGCGTCTCGGCACACAGGTGCTGCACGTGCGCAGAAAGCGCGGAGCAAATGTAATCCCAAGCTGTTTGCACGGATTCATCCCCGTCGTGCACGGCTTTCTTCGGCTCTCTGTAAACCTCTCCGCTTTTGTACCAACATCTGGAGGGTAAACAAGTCTTGTCGGAGGCTTCACCGTTTCTTCTCAGGTGGGTAAAAGGACGGCTGGCAGCGGCGAGGCGTCCGCTCTGCCACCATAACCCCTGGTAACCCCTCGACAGACATATTCTATTCATGGACTGCGATGGAAAGAGTGGAAAGAGAGCCCGAGGCGACAGCGGGGAGCTTCTTCATCAGCTGCTCACACTCCGCATCCTCTGCTGCCATTGGCTGTCGCCTGTCACTCAGACAAATATGACAACACTGTCCATATGCATGCACACACGCACACGCACACACACACACACACACACACACACACAAACACACACACACACACACACACACACACACACACACACACACACACACACACACACACACACACACAGGCATACATACGTACACACACAGATGTCTGACAAGAGTATGTGCATGGATATGCTGTCATGTTGCAAAGTAATCCAAGTATTATGAGCAACACTGAATATTATTTCTATCCGTCTAACGGAGGGATCCTTTGTTACTTGATTTCACCAATCATTACTGAGCCCATGCAAAGACGTGCAGCATGTGTGTGCACGGTTGTGTGTCTCAGTATGAAGTGAATGACAGAGTGGATGGTTGTGCGTCCATGTAATCAGCCCAGGGCGAACCGTGGTCTCGCTCAACCGCAGCTGGGGCCGCCTCCGGCCCCCCTGCGACCCTGAGTGCAGGGTAAGCGGTTTAGATCATTCACACTTATTTTCCAATCAATATCCAAATAAATATAATTATAAACTCCTGAATATTGTGTCCACACAACACAGGTGCCCGCAGTGGCACAGTCGTGCTGCTATAAAAAGGAAAGTAAATAAATTCAAATTAAAACCCAGCGGTGGCCACACACACACACACACACGCCTGAGTGGACTGACTGGGCTTTCCATTTTGAGCCTGTTAGAGAAAGACTGAGGTCCTGCTGGTCTCCAGGAAGCCTTGAAAAGATGCTCCGAACAGCTTTTGAGTTCAGTGTGCAAACAGGAGAGAAGAGGGCGTCTGAGCTGTTTGACGCTCAGTGACCACAAATACTGGGAACTATTTCCAGACAAAGACTGATGAGGAGGAAAGGGTTTCGTTCGACATGTGATGCAGCTTCATGTAGCCAGCTTGCGGAGCTGTTTCCCGGAGCCAGGAGTTAGCAGCTCCAGATGGTGGCAGAAAGATGGTAGAAAAGGTAGAGGAGGAGGAAGGTTGTACAGGTGTCTGTAATCAGAAAACATGGAGCAGCTCGGATTCTCCGCTAATGCTAGTCATTTTGTCTAGCCATCTTTAATGCCGCATGGAATCAGTCATTTTTCTGATGAGATGTACCAATTTCACGGTATTTCCTTCCTACTTTCTTCTCTAAAAGTCCACTTCACTCCACACTTCGCAGCTTCTCAGTCACTCGATGACAATCCAGCCTCTCAGTCTGTCTGTGCGACTGGCAGGCAGTGGACTTTTCTTCTTCTCCTCGCCTTTGCAATCACCGTTCTGTGGAGGCTTTTTCTCTTTCCTGCCGACCGCATGTTCTCTGTTCAATCCCCCGGCTGTCGCTCAGCCTCTTTAAGACCTGAGCAAAGCGGACAAATGGAGGACACAATCACTAGAGATGCGGCGTCTCAGCGGGCCGGATCGGAGTCGGAGGATCGCTGTGAGAAGGAGAGCGTGTTGAGTCTCCACATACCTGCGTCTGAGGGAATCTCTCTAACCCTAACCCTCGAGAAGGAGCAAGATGTCCACCTTAAAGCACCGATTGAAGTGGTTTGGCATTGCCTTCAGACACAGGCTCGCGCCTCGCTAAAGGGAGCGGAAGACAAAACCAGACTCTGGTTTCCTGCTAAAGAGCCGGGTGAGGCAAAGGCAGCAAGACCCTCGATCCATTCCTGGAGGAGCGAGAAGAAGGGCGGGGTTCTTTGTGGCCCTGGTGCAGACCTCCTGGAAGTCCTCTTCACACGCTAAGTATTGGCCTCTCGCTGGTCGCTCTGAGCCAGGAGCTGTTGCCGGTCCTCTCCATCTCTACACACCGTTTGGACTTTGGGAATTCGGGAAAAGGTCAGACCATCTTCTGGGGCAGACGCTCTCCTCTTTCCGAAAATGACAGGACATCCGCGTGCCTTCATACGTCTGACGAGATGCGTGTCTTCATTTGTCTGACGAGATGTTCCACAGATCTCCATCCTTTCATATGTTCCCCTCAGAAGTATAATTCACTAAAAGGTGAATGTCAACACTTCTGTTTTTGGCACATTAACCGCCAACAGCACTGGAGCTCGTTGTGAGAAGATGGTTCTGTCCAGTTGACGTGAGGAGGAGGAGCCCTGGAGACAGTGCGACGTTCTCACTTCTCCCGGAAAAGGTAATGATCCTCTGATTCAAAGCCGTCTCCTCGTAACCGTGACTCATCCCAGCAGACGTAGGTCTCCTGCTGCGGCGCGAAACCTACAAAACCTCCTGCATTTAGCCAAACAGCATTTAGCCGCTCCCTCCAGCAGGCTCCGGAGCGAGGGTGGATAATCGATTGGCTCTTTGAATTTGGTGAGATGTTAAGATATGGATCAACAAACAAAAACAGAGAATTGGAAAAAAAGAGGCCTTTTAGAGGAAAATAAATAATTCAGAAAACATTTCCCTTCAATCCCTGAGAAAAAAAGGTTATAAAATATTCAATAGCTTTGAAAAGCTGTGTTTTTCTCTCCCTTTCGTTCGTTGGCATTTGTGTCCGTCTCTCCTTCCAAGGTGATCTGTCCTCCCTCCCACTGGAAACCTGCTGCTGGGACCGCACGGGGAAATAGACCGATACCATCTTCCTTCCTGGGTTGGGTGGTTTGACGCTGCAGACCACTTGGAAAATCAGCCCACATCAGTCCTCGGAGCTTTGGAAAGAGGGCGAGGGTTTGGAGGAGGGCTGTTTCGGATCAACTTTGACACGAGGACGGCTTTAAGAGCACAAACCTCAGCGGGTTCGGAGCGAGCAGCTGGTTCAGGGCCCGCAAATTCAAGCATTCAAGGAAACTTTATTGTCATACCGGCACACTTAACTGTATGTGATACGAAATTAGTACCCAGGTCCGGTTCCAAGCCATTGAAAATCAAACAAATAAGAGCAAAAATTCACAGAACAACTTGGGGCAGAAGTTAACATGGTTGGCGCTAAATTTCATCACGGAAGGAACACGCCTGCTGGCCAGGAGGGAGGATGACACACCCCAATGGAGAGCCTTGAAAACAGTCCGCTGCCATCATTTATTATCTCTCCTGCACAAAGGGTGGGAGCCAATCACAGCGCTCATCAGGACGTTAGGCGGGTTTTAACACCCTCTCATTCACACACCATACCAAGCCAGTCAAAAATCCTGAAGCCGTGCGACCATTCACTCTCACGGAGTCCCTCGCGATATTCGGCCATTCACTCGCTAATCTCCACCCGCAGACAATGTCGTTTAATTGAACTTTCTGGACAAAGGCAGGGAAGCTGGAGGACCCGGGCAGGAGAATGTGGAGAACCTACACAGAACCTTCTTGCTTTAAGCACGAAGCCATGCAGAGCCATGACGGCCACTGGTAACCATGACCTTAAGAATCTTGAGAGCAGATGGAACGAGAACCCAATGAGGATCGTCTGACCGTTGGGAAGTGACCTCAAGGACTCAACCATGGAGCAGAGGCTTCCTCAGCGGGCAGAACAAGCAGTGGAAGAAGAATTTAAAGTAACTACAGATTTGCTGCCACCTCACTGAGTATCAAAGCACCTTCTTGAAGAGGCACTGAACACAGGGTGAAGAACATCGATGGGAAGCACGAAGCCGTGGAAGCTGGTTCTTCTCCCACTGTGATGTCTCTTCATGTCGGATTTGACATGAGAAGATTGCAGGTCAAGTGAAGTCTCGCGTGCAGTCCTTTCGCTTCATGCTGGCTGTCGTGGTGACGTTATCAAAACGCCATGAAGACCCCATCGGCTCTCAGGACACAGAGCTCTTCAGGACTTCCAGGTCTGCCTGTAAACATCGGCATTCGCTCCGGACTCGTGAATGTCAGTCAGCCGTCTCCCGGCTCTCCTCGGCGGTGCTGCTCAGGCTTACCTGGGCCGGCTGCCTGATCACCTGGAAGTCCAGCCCCTATCCTGGCTGGCGGCGGAGCTGCAGCAGCACAATGGCCGGGGCCTCAGAGGACCCACCGCATCTGCAGAAAGATGAAGAGACGGCGAAGGGACGGGGGATAAAGAGGGAGGGGAACAAATTCCTCTCATCTCCAGATTTCACGCCAACAAGTGCAAAGGATGTGGAAGCGAGAGCCAAACAAACACCGCCACCTCTCATGTGCTCACTCCCAATTAACAACAAAGAAGCGTGGCGCGCTTGAGCGGGACCGTCGAACGCTGCGGCGCTCCTCCCCACCGCTGAGCTGCTCAGGAGTCTGGACCGCTGAGGAGGTGGAACGCAACCTCCAAGTCCGAAGCTGACCTGCTGCTCTCAAGACGAGCTGCGTTTGGGACGTGGATCCGGAGAGGAGTCGACAAATGAAGTGGCTGAGAAGAAATAAGGCCGCCGCCGCCTCGCCAGCTGGCTCTCTGCTCCCGGCTGGAGACCACCAGCCGCTCTCCTTCAAGACATAAACAACTTAGGGGCATGAACCTTGTACTTCCTGTTTCCCTGCATTTCTGTTTTAATGCAACATTCAGCAGTTAGGAAGGAGATGTGCATGATGGGAGGTTTGCTACGACAAACCTTTTACTCCTTGTATGCATTCATTCATTACGTGGAGCGCTTACCTGCTCAGAGGGCTGCAGGGGGCTGGAGCCAATCCCCTGAGCCAAGCACCGGCACACACATCCAACATCTCGCCCTCTCATTCACACCGACATGATCTTCAGACTCCTGGGTGAACCTGCTGATGGAGAACATGGAGAACCAACACAGAAAGAACCCACTCCCAGGCAGGAGAACAAGGAAAGAACCCGGGTGAGAGAGCATCAAGAGAACATATGTATAAGCTGCGTCCACGTTTCGCTGCGCCCTGTGCTTCTATTTTTGGGGGCGTTGTGGTTTTAGAAGCGGAGAGGTCGCCAGGGAGCAGACATGGCGACCACGGTGATCCTCTTCCTCCTCCACTCAGAGCGGGAGAGCCGAGCAGGTGTTCGCATGGATTCAGATCCTGCCTCTCGTCGGCGTGCTTGTGCATCTGCTCCGAATCGGGAGGCTCTACGCCCGCGGAGCTGTTACTGAGAGTCGATCCATAAAGCCCGGGCCCCGGGGCCGTTCACGCTTCTCTTCGCTGCACACAGCTATTTAGCTACGCTGCGAGGACGCGGCGGCCGGGGGGGGGAGGCTCGGCCCACGTAATGAAAGAACCTGCTGCCGAGCGCGATGAGCACGCAGACGACTCCCACAGATGGCGTGGAGAACATAACCGCTCTGTCTCTGAAGTGGGGCTGCCATCTTGGTTTTATGTATGGGCTCCATTTCCACGGCGACATCTTCATCACGGATCCGGAGCCAGAGCCAGGGGGCGGTCGGCGCAGGGACGCTATCCGATCAGTCTGTGATCAGACATGTTAGCCCAATGATCACCCGCTGGTCGGCCGCTACGATCCCCGCTCCTTCGTTGTCACTGCCACCGTCTGACAGGTTAGAGTAGGCGGGAGACGGGGCGCTGGAGTTTAATTCCTCATTTAATCACGCCCCGCAAAACCAGCCATTAGTCTCCACGTTTCGCTCGTCCCCCATTGTCTTTGTCTCATTGGATGCCTGTCACGTGTGAAATGAACAATCGGGCCACCAAGAGCACTTAGGATAAGACGGTGACGGGCGGATTCCTGAAATATGGTGCTCGGTGCGTGGCGGCGCCTACTTCTGCAAGGTTAATGAACTCTCACTAACTTTAATAGTCTGTTTTCCTGCTCATGCATCTTCATAAAGCGCCCTTCCCCAAAGTCTGCAGGCGAGGGCCACCATTTCAAACATCTGCGCCAGCCACGCTCCCACCCAACACCCGCTGATGAATAGCGCCCGCCTCTCGCTACGCTGCCTTCTTCATGTTTCACTTCATCTGGCACGCTGTCGGTGGATCGCCTCCATTTCCGCCCGACACCTTCAGGTAAAGGAGCGAAGAGGAAGTGCAGAGAAGTTCCGGATGATCTGGACCAAAGGAGGAGGAGGAGGAGGAGGGGTCCCAGGCGTGCTATTAGCATGCGACATGAGTGAGCATCCAAGGTGAGCGCTCCGGCTCCTGCACACAAAGAGCAGCCTCCTGGCAGTGCATGTGTACACCCGCCTTCAACTGATAGAGGGGCGCCATTAGACTCGTGCCACAAACCTTTACTGGGAGCAAAACAAACAAACAAGCAAACGGGGGCTAGAAAAAGCGAGGGGGCGGCGGATGAGGAGGGGGAGGAGGGGCACTTTGTTTGGTTTATGTTGACACTCAATCCTGAAGCAGCAGCAATTTAAAGATGTATCTACCATCCTGGATGCAGAAGGTCAAAGAACTTCATCACCGCCACCTTCCAGATGGATGGGACTCATAATCCACCTACATGCTGGATGACATTCACATATTGTCACCCCGCTGGCGGCAGAGCCCAATGACAGCTGGGTCAGGCTCCGCCCCCGCCACCCCGGGAGCAGCAGAAGTTGTTTAGGGAATGAATGAGTGAATGGATGAATAAGTGAATGGATAAATGGAGTTTTGGAGACCAAATATCCTCTCCATATGAATAGAAGTGTGTTTCCTGTGATGGCGGAGACGTACTTTGTCGACTCCTGCTAAAAGCTTGGGATGAAATGTGCCTTTTTCAAAGTGTGAAAGGAAGAGGGGGGTAATTTCCTGTCAGACGGGGGAACGCAGCAGGAACCTTTCATTCCCGAGCACTGCGCGGTCGTGACGACAGGGAGCGGGGGCTTCGGCTGATTGGACTTTTGAGCGGAAACGATTTCCCGGTAACGATCTGGACTGAGATCCTCCGGAACGGAGCTGCGCGTCACCCGGCTCCACACCTCTGTGGAACAGGCTTCACACCGAGAACACCTGGAGATTTGGTCCAGGTGACCTACATTACATTCCCTATTTCCCCTGTGGGGATCAATAAAGTATTATCTTGTCTTACATTGGTAAGGAACAAGTCATATGTAGGTCACTGGTGATTTACCTCAATGGAGCACATTTCCATCGGGTCCTTCAGAAGCCTCTAGCACCGCAAACGCACGAGACTAACACCATCTTCTCCACATCTGAAGACACGGGGGTTCAGATAAACGGCTTTTCACCTTCCTACCGCCTCCGCTGCCGCCACCGCCCTCGGCCGAAGCCGCTCCACGAAAGTCGGTTGGCCGTGGGGTGAACGCGGCGGCTCACTATTGAGTGTGCGTGGAATCAGGGCCTCATTCTGCAGGATTAGGGTGCAGAAGCTGCAGCTGAGATTTAGCGGAGGAGGACCTGTAGGCCTGCACACGGCGGGTAGAGGGTGGAGGAAGACGTTTATTTTTACATCTTCAGAGGGGCAGACTCTCCTCCTCCGGCTCCTCCGACACCCACTTCAACCAAAACAATCCACTTTCCTTCCGCCTTCGCCGCGACTTGAACGTTGGCAGTGGCTCTGGATGATACTTGGCCGCCAGAAGCAGAACAGAGCTCCTCCTTCCCGAGGAGACGTGGCCGCCGCAAATCCCTCTTTCCTTCAACTTCCAACTGACTACCTGGGAGCGGATTCCGGGGAAGGGGTCGGAAGCCATCATTACCCGCTTCCTCGTACGAGACGCCACCTTCCCTTCATCATGTTGTATTTGATGTCACTCTAAAACCGTTATTGCATCAGGGTTTATGGGCTTTCCACAGCCCGCTCTGTCAGCTCTTATCTCCACCACTGATTTATACCCTTCCTCAGTCTGACGGCCGGCTCGCCGAGGCCCTCGTCCACCGCCGCAAGGTCCCTCAATGACACCTCGAACCCCCCGGCAGGAGTTGGATCAGCGGGGGGGTTGGGAGGAGAGACGCAAGCCAAGAGGGGCGAGGAAGGACATTCCTCAGTGACCTTCAGGACCACAGCCAATCCCAGCTGTCAATGGCAGAGAGGCGGGGCTTAACCTGGAGCCGCTCACCTGTCAATCACAGAGCTGCACGGGATGACAATTTCATGCATGAGTCTACGGACTGGAGGAGGGCTGAGAACCAGGAGAGGAGCAGGTGAAGTCTCCATCCCGCTCGGATTCTATCTATGATAAAAAGGACAATATTTTGGGAAGAGGAATATTTAAAAGTTTCACAGCTGTCCAGGTGCCAAAGATGAAGCCCATCTGATAAGTCCAGTTGGCTCTACAGCAAACACGAGCTGGGCTCTTCTTCCTGGACCGGTCCATTTTCTGACTGGACATCTAAAGTCGGGCTCTTTTTCTCGGACTGGTCCATTTCCTGACAGGCCATTCAGCAGTGGGCTCTTCTTCCTGGACCAGCCTATTTTCCAACCGGTCTTTTAGTGTCAGGCTCTTCTTCCTGGGCTGGTCCATTTTCCTTTGTCCCGTACTGAACGCCTCCTCTTCGGTTATTCACTGGGTCTTTTTAGTTTATGGACAGAAACAACCCGCGAGCTAGCGATTGGTGCTCATGATCACCACTCCACACAGGGGGGCGACTGTCGGGCGTCCGGAGGAATACTTCAAAAATACTCCTTCGAGGTCACATCGCTCCCGCTGAAGATGAGGACTGAGGAAACATCTACTTGGAGAAACCAGATGGATCCGGATCAGAATCATCGGCGATCAACGGCTGATATGGACAAATCCTCTTGTTTGTTTGTTTTGCTCTGGCCCCGGCCCTCCCTGCTGCGTTCCAGACCTCGGACAGCCCTGGAGAAGCCAAGCTCCCTCGGACGGATCCGGTAAGGATTTGTGTTTCGGGGTCAGAATGCGACCTTTTCCAGGAAGGCCTTACAAAATGCTCGGCTGCTGCCTTTGTAACCGCCGTCTTTTTCTCCTGCTTCTTTGGGAAAAGAAAAAAAAGCCTTGAAGGCAAACTCTTGAAGATGCTCCACCTGGGAGATACTGAACTCGTCTCCACCTTCTCCACCACCCTGATTCACGGGGCGGCGCAGAGGAATGATGGAGTTGTGCACGGCAGGTTGGGCAGATGGATTAACTCTTATCCTATTATTGGCTGTATGAGGATGAGACGCCGTCCATAATTCATCCTAATGGCTCATTGTGTATGATGGGATGTCAAGTTCACATCTTACTGGGGATTTGCATCCGCCCCCCCCACTTATCGCCACCATGCCTGAAATGAGTTTGACTTGTGCCTGGGCAGGTAACAGGAGATGGATGCGTGTGCGTCTCCGCTCTGCTGCCTGGTTCTCCTCGCCAATTCGCTTTTATCAGATACCAGAGCCCTGTAGCTGTTTACTTACAGCGGCAGGACGCCCGCAACATCAAAAGAGGGCCGACGAGTCGAGCTGTTACATGTTTGTGCGAGCGCGGCGCCGCTTTCCGCCGCCAGCTGCGGACCACGCTGTTGATTTCCACAACAATAAGACCTGTGAAGCTACCTCTGGCGGCCCAAATTCTTGGCTTTCTCCGCAGGTTTGTAGCTTCTGTGTGTCTTACCTTGAGAGTGTTGTTTCCAGGGAAGTCGTGGGATTCCACTGGAGAGAAAATCAAATGAAATGACTGCGGGGGGAGAAGGAGACTGAAAGCCAAACATGGCGGATTTCTGCTCTGAGACAGCAAGAAGAGGCACTGTGTGGAGAATGGAGTCCTACAAGACCGGTTTTGTCTACTGACTGGAAGGAGAGGGCCGCTTCTGCATGGCTCACCCTCTCATTCACGCATCATTCAGAGACACCACATTTCACCCTCTCACCCAGGCCTGTACATTATGCATACATACAGTATATGTCTATCTACCTGTGTACGGTACAGAAGACACCAACCTCCAAGAGCAGAGCAGTGTCTCCTCCAAACAGCTGAAGGTTCGAAGGTTCTGCTGACCCTGAGCAGGTTCCTCGGCTTTCCGTCCCCCTCCCATGGATGGCCTCCCTCTGACGTGGAGGGGTGGGGGGGTGGGGGAGTTTGGCCCGGCCGTGCCAGGACAGCTTGGCCGAGGCCTCGGGTGGAGATATCTGCAGCTGGTGGGGTCTGAGGTCACTGACAGATGTCCTTCAAAAAGCCTGTGATGCCGGGCTCCTCTGCCTTTGACAAATGTCTCCGTTGAAACTGCCGGAGGGAAACAGGAAGCACACAAGAGGAATAATCAGATCACGGAATGCGTGAACATTCAGATGTCCTCTGTCCTGCCATGGGGTTCTTCTTCTCCTCACACTGCCTTAAACCATGGCTAATTCCTGCAGGCAGAGAAGAGAGGAATCACTCCTCCAGCCCTGTCCTGGTTTACGGAGCCAAACCCGAGCAGGGATTTTCAAAATGATGCTGGAAGGAAGAGCCATCATGGAAGGGAAAGCCCTCCCACTGGTCTTGAGCAGATTTTCCTGCCTATGGATCCCCTGACACTGTTTCCCCCGATAGCTTATCAGACGCGCCCTCCGCCGCTGGCCCCCCACCCCCCTACCGCTCCAGCCGTTATCTGAACGTTTGAGTAAACACATTCTGTTCTCCTTCTCTTAAATTGAGATCTCCTGTCAGGCCAGCTGCAGATTCTCCAGACGCAGGTGTTTTAACAGCAGAACTACTTTCATCCAATATCCAAGGCCAAGGCTAAAACTACATTGACAGCACGGCTGATCCAACTAGCTCTTCGCCTTCGCCTCTGATTGGTTGCGATGACGATGGCGGTTACCGCTAGCTCTGACAGCATCGCACAACCATGTGTCTGATTGTGATGACGAAGACGCCGAGGCTTGGTCCCCCCGTGGGACGCCGTAATAGTCAATGAATAACATTGGAAGCAGCTTGGGAATGGGAACGAGGGAACGCACCCACATAGAGGGCCAGAACCAGAGAAGGCCTCCGCACCGCTGAGCTTGGGATGAGTGAGTCACGGTTCTATCAGGTTGTCTTTTGAAAAAATAGAAATAAAAAATACAAATAATCAGGGTAGCAAGAAGCTCACAGCAAGAAGGTCCCTGTTTGGATTGTGGAGTCTTCATGCTCTTCACGTGTCTGGGTAGGGTTCCTCCGGGCTCCTCCTGTCCACTGGAGACCCTCCGTTGCAAGCCCTTTGAATTCTGAATGTTGGTCTATGATGCTTGAGAGAGAGGCCTGCATGAGGTGGGGATTGTCTGAATGACGGGGTGAATGGTTGGCTCTACATGACCTGGGATTGAGGGGGAATAATTGTATTCTTCTGTATGTGGTGCTGTGATGTGCCGGCCCAGGGTGATCCCCACCTCTGGCCAAATGACAGCCGACAGGCTCCAGCCCCCGAGACCCCGAGTGCAGGACGAGTGTTCTAGATAGTGAACGGATGAAATAAAATCAATAAAATCAAGCCCCGCAATAAATGGGTCTGCAGTCAGAAGAAGTAGAAAGGACTACAAAAGTTGTGGACAGGATTTGTCGGCGTTTAAAAATGACAAGGGTTTTTTTTTTCAATCTTTTCCACAAAAAGTTTTTACAGATAATTGAATTTCTGTTTTTTCCCATTTATTTATCTATTTCTTTGACACTTCCAGGTCACAAAGGAAGAGGAGATTTTTATTTTATCACCAACGTATCTGGTTCAAGGTACAACTACCGCTCCGTCAGACTGACCCGCTGATTCACTGGACTGATTGTGGTCAGTTTTTGCGTCTGCATTGGGCTGCCTGGGTAACGGTGTGGGTCTGTGCATGGTGAATTGTGGGCGCTGCACTGTGATGAGTGTTTCATGTCGCTGTCCTGCTCATGAGGGGTTGCTTAGATTAACTAATGCAGTCTAATCCAACGGCGCTGCAGCCAAGCCAGGATTATGGTCCCCATGTTCCATAAGCTCTTTGAGAGGTGTTGGTTTATTCTAATGGTCATTTTGGAGGCAGTTTCTAATATTTACATGTCCGAGCTGTTGGAATAAATACTTCATTCAGGGCAAAGCCAGGCGGGGATTAGTCTGGTGGAGAGATCCCGGGGTGTGGATCAGTTCAGGACCAAACACCAGCCGGCACTGGGGCTGGAAGATTGAGTTTTCGGTTTCAGTATGTTTCCGACCACTGCTTTAGAAAGTATTGATGAACTCTAGGACGGCTGAGAGGTCGCAGTCATGAAAATCTAAAGATGTAGAGTGAGGTGGATGGATGGATGAGGATAGTCCTGAAAAGACTGACATCTGGACCAACCAGAGATTTTTGGGGTTTGCTGTTCCTTTGACTTATACTGACATCAATCAAGTAAAGGCTTTCTGGGCTGGAGTTTGTCCACGGCCAGCAGCCCAGGGTGCATGAACATGTTCTCTCTGCCACGAAAAGCATCATTGTAGCACCGTCGCTGATGACAAATCTCAGATTGTAATTGTCCCTGAGTCTAAGCATGTCATTATGGAGCTTTCTGACCCGGACTAATCCAATGAGTCTCCTCCTCGGCCTAAGGAGCAGCAGGGCCAAACGTTGGACTTGTATTGTGACCCCCCGCTCCTTTTTCCGCCCCTCTAATTAATAGTTTTTTCCTGCAATGTTTTCAGATTAATTACACGGCACGGGAGCCCCCCTCCTGCTGCCTCCTGCACGCCGCGGCATTGCCGTGTTCCTACAAGCACAGCGGCGCCCGGGCGGAGCTCATGGCAGAGCTGTCAGGCTGATTGATTACCTCTGGAAATGTCGAGAGGTTGAGCCTCTCACCTCTCGACATTTCACTACACTTTCCTTTTGGTTAACTCTGCCTCCCGAAGTTGACGGAAGGATAACGAAAGTGGAGGGATTCCAAAGCACGGAGAGCGGCCCCGCCAAAATAAATGTCAGGGAGCACGAGAGGCAAACAAAGGAGCGCTTTCACGCTTAAAAACGGATTGTGATACGGACATTAACCACCGATTCAAACGGCATGGGAAATCTTCAGATTGTATGAGCGACACGCTCAAGTCTACGCCGCGCCGACTTTGCATGTTGGTCAGATTCAAATCGAAACCGAAAAGTAGATTCAGATAAACTTGGGTGAAGAAAGTTTCTATCAAGCTCCTGGTTTGCCCACGGACGGCCGTGGGTTTAACACCGTTGGTCCGAGACCCACAACAAAACCACACAAATTCACTGTCGGGCGAAGTCCGCCCCAGTCAACGTGGCGAGTTGGGGGCGGTGGGCAAACGGGAGGTGGGACACAGGAAGAACCATCAGAAGACGAAGATGACAAGTAGGAGGGAAGAAGGAGGGAGAAGGCCGACGAAGCCAAACTGGACTCCAGACATGGAGGACAGAGCAGATAGAACAATGAGGGCGGCCAGAAGTTTATCGGCTATGTTTGTTTACGCCCTAAACTCTTCCAGAAACATGGTAGTTCTCGCAAGAGTTCGACAGTCGTAGTTCTGCGTCTTCAGTTGGTTCGAATAATCATGCAGTCTGAACTCAACTGCCTTTACGGCATCGGTCACCACCACCGTGTCGTATCACCCCAGCTTCAATTCAACTGGGGTACATGAAGAGGCCTACAAATTAATTTGTATTTGTACATACGTCTCCATTTCCTGAGAGGCTTCAGTGAAGCACATGGTGTCTGTGCTGTGAACGGCTTAAACAGGGCGTAAAATGAATTCTAATGTGATATCAGGGGAGGCACTTGAGAATATGAAAAACAAAAGACTGTAAACAAAGCAGAATGACCTGGGAAGAAACAAATAACTGCCTTGGCTTAAAGCCCGCACCGTCCCAGAGCTGCAGATTACAGAGTTTCATCACACAGGAAACACCTTTAGTAGCCTGACAGGCGGAGAGAATCCATTTGTGTACGCCAAATATGCAGAGGAGGAATTCAGTCCACACAGATTACAATCACACAAAATGACTGTCTTCCCACCACAATCCTCATTAACTGCAGGCCCTTGTTCACAATAAATCAGAGGAGGTAAAGCTCGTGGATAACAGCGTCTGCCGGAGCCTCAGAAATGAGGTTGGCAACTTTAGAACGGAGACCAAAGGTACTGCTTCTCACGTGTGAATGATTTCCTTATTTAGCACAACATGAGCCCTCTTCACACGGTAGGAGCTTTTCACATCTGAGAACCTCTCCGGGCCTGAGGCCATTTCTTGGTGCGTTGCAGAGGAACCAGGGACAATGGACCTCAGCTCCAAGAAGCAACCAAGCTCCAGCTCCGGGGCAGGGTCTTTTTACGGTTCCATGGAACCTCATAGGTGCTTGGTGATCGGTGGAGCTCATAAGCCGCACCCATGAGCAGATACTTCTCATCATGCTACTGCATGTCACTTTTACTTCATGGTGTTCTATACAAAAAAATATCAACCAGAAAATGCTTTTCCAAAGTTCAGGCGCTCCATAAAAGAGGACAGGGGCACCATCACATCAATGGCTGCTCTTCACTGGCTCAGTCGCCGGTGGCGATCAGACTTAGGCCGGCTTCCCCCATCCGACATATGGCGGAGATCACTGACAGTCTATCAGAACCCACTCTGGGTAACTTTCCTCCAGAGCCCCTGAGTCGATCTCAACTCGGGGGAAGAACTCAAGTCATGGGGCAATGAGATAAAACAAGGTAGCTTCGCTCTTCAGCTTGTAAAAAATAAACAGTTCCAAGGTCATCCTGGCCTGTGTTTACTGACGACTCCCCTGCTGTGACCACACACCCACACACACCCACCCACCCAAACACACTCACACACACAGACACACACACACACACACACACACACGTACACACACACACACACACACACACACACACACACACACAATGATATAGAGCTTTACTGTCATGGCTAGAACTTGTGCTGCAGTTATACACTGCTCTTAAAAATACAAATAAAGAAAAAAACAACAACAAAAAATAACAATGACAACAACAACTGGTATCCAAACATGGACCTCCATGCTGTCCTCCGACGAGGAGCTGTGAGGGATGTACGAGTGGAGAAGACAGAGGTTTCCTGACAGCAGATCCTTAGACTGTGAGTTATCAAGTCTAACTAAGACCATGTTAAATAGATCACCCTCGGCCTCTGCCCACTCCCTGGCAGGTGGAGGAGATAC
>CAAKHD010000249.1:41246-57506 GCA_901007705.1 Fistularia tabacaria | reverse complement strand
CCCCCCCCCCCCCCCCCCGCCCCCCCATGTGCTGCACGCTGGCTGTGCAAAGCAGGTGCAATGTTTGCTTTCTCCATTGGCTGCAAATCACAAGCTTGTTAGCAAGCGGACTATTTTCACAAGCTCATAAACTGCCTTCTGTGCCGCAGACTGGTGTGGAATTATACAATGACATTTCATGCATTCTGTCACATTTCTACGCCCTCAGAATCGCAAACATTAAATGCTGTTCGTAAATGTCAGGAGACGCGGTGATAATTAGTGAGCATACTCTCGTAAAAATGTCATAGTAATTTAGTTATATTGAAATCTCTCTCGGCTACCCACAAAACGAGTCAAACATTTGTGACTAACAGCACATGGGATAACGTTCTAAAAACAATAATTACCCGAGTCACAACATGAAACTTCAACAGTGGACGGCCCCTTTCTTGACATGTTCATGACACCATCCCACCCTGCATTGCCAGTGCCCACACTGTGTGACTTAAGACTAACAAATGCAGCGCTTGGTGTAGCTGATTACCACCGCTTCCATTCACATAACCTTCTTGCAACGAGCCCTGGCTGTAACGTGTAGGCCCTGAGCTCACGGCAGGAAGCCTCTCCCGACCCCTGTGGCCCCGAGCAACACGAATTGTAATCATGTGGGCTGGAAGTGGGGAGTCTTGAGACGGTCCGACGATATTTTCCCGTGATTGCTCAAGGACGTTCCACTCTGGCAGCTGAAAGGCGTCTCTTCTTGCCAGGTGATTGGACCTTGAAATGCCATGCTGACATCCCATCGCTGACCGCTCCGCAAAACCACAGGATGGTTAAATAAAAACAACCCTGCGCTGCCAACGCCAACCAATCTTTTCCACATTGGGGACTCAAAAAGGACGAGAGGCGGAGGCAGGGACGGCTGATTGGCCCTTAATTACTAATCACCGGTGCTTTTTATATTTAAGGAGTGGCAGTACTTAGACATGGGCTGATGGTGCTTGTCTTTTTGCAGGAGGTGGAGAACGGCAGTGTCTCCGGACCGCTGGAAATGGTTCCCAGAAGGACTATGGGCGATCCCGCAGGGATCCGCACTCTGCGGGGGAATGGTTGACCCTGGCGTGCTGGATTGGACCTAGTTTGACAAGTCTGTCGGCTGGTTTTCGTTCGCTTCTTGAAGGTCAAGGTGTTGACATTCACAGGGATCCAGAGATGAACATGAACCACTGCTGGAGTTAACATAGTCGTCTTTGCGTAAAAGCTGAAAACCGTGCGATGCCTCACATCAAATCGATCTTCTGATATTTGCGACCCCAGTTTTAATCAAGGATCATATGTATGATGAGACAAACAGAGAGTGTAGTACCAAAGGCTGATGGTGACAACGGCATTGTTCCTGCTCCTTTCTCGTCTGCAGGGAAGTTGGCAAAGATCTACAGCAGAAGTTTCCTCCTGACTTGAGTAAATAAATCACAAGCAGAGCTAGGGGTCTACATCATTGTGATATATGGGAGCCACAAAAACAAAATATGAGTGAGAAGAAATTGGAGTTGCAGGATGATTGGCAAGTGGGGTGCAGTGCCAGGTCCAGCTCCTCTTTCCCGGCCGTCACTGTACGATCAGAGGTCCATCGACCGGTGGAATTCCCACTTACGTTGGGTAAAGCATGGAGTATACGGTTTCAGACCAAACAAGAAATTCAGAAACAAACACAAGCCCAGCAAATATGGAAAGATGTTTGGCAGAGAAATCCTTCCTGGCATCATTCCTCCTGCTAATAGCTTGCAGACAGTTAGCTCTCTGCCGCAGCCAAACAGCGCACAACAGGCTTCCTCACTATCTCGAAGCCCGGGGCAATCCGTGGAGATTGCCTGGAAGCTGGATTGTCGTGCAACAACCCTGTGTGTCGGGTTCCCACATTGCCAGGTTGGAATCGGCTTGGAGCCTCAAAGAGCTGCCCCGCGGGTCCTTGAGTCCGGGGTTTGGCTCCATGACGCGGACCGCTAATTAGACAAGGTTTATCCTGCCGCTGAAACGTGCCTTTCAATCATGACTTCTTTTTGAAACGCGGACGTTCCTCGTGGGGCTTCTTTTGTCGGTCGTAAAGGCAGTAAAACCGGAAGAGACCTCGTTAAAACGGGTTTTCTGAGAAATTTCGGGTGCGGCGCAAACACTCTTCGGTGTTCTGAGAAGACAGCCTGATTGAACTCAGTCTGCCCCTTTAATAAAAATCTGCAAAGCATGCAAACAGCAGAGGAACGTCTGCAAAACCTGTGGAAAATATATGCAGCACTCCTCTGCCTCAATACAGTGTGCAAACAACTGGATTAATTCTGAAAGATGAGTTTTATGGTCTTGCTCGGTCGCTCGTGTTTTTCCTCCATGCGAAAAACAAAAACGCAATTTCCAAACTTATCAACAAGCTGAGACTAGAGGCAAAAAACTAATATAAATCAATAAAACTCCACGTTTCAAACTTGCTTAGAACCACATCCAGACATCTGAAGGAGGTGCACAAGGTGGAGAAGCGCTGAATCAATACTTGACTTCACAACACTTGAGAAATATTAGGTTTCAGCATGTGGATACAGTTGTCAGTGTCGGACGGAGACGGAGAGGCTACGGAGAGCGTTCGTTGGAGAGAACAGGCGGTGGGATCAAACAAAACAGGGAGAATCACAGTCAGGCTGTCTGGAGGTACAGGGGAAGTACTGGCTTCATGCTGTTGGCTACAGGTGGAGCCTCACGCTCACATCTACAAGTCACATCACTTGGAACCAAAGAGAACACAGTGGCTGTCACACCGAGACACCCTTCAGTCCCCTTTCACTGTCACACGCACCATCGTACAGAAAGGGGACAGAAATCAGCTTTTCATGAGAAAATTGTTAATGACGCACTAAACGAATTGGACACGGCTCGTTGGATCATTTTCATTTTCAAATGTGACTCACGGGGGCTTTATTTTTCTGGGCGAGTCACGTGGCGATCACGCATTTCCATATCAATGCTGGACTGCTGCCAAGATGGCGGCGATCAGGCAGCGTGCGAGCGGGGCTTTTAGACGGCGCAAAAATAAATAATGAAAAAAAAAAAGACAGCGGCGGCTTGAGCAGCTGTGTGTCTTAAATGGCGGTCGGCAGGAAACGGATCTCAATCAGGAAGCCATTACAAGTTCTGACTGAATTTGTTTCCGAGACCTTTTAAATGTCCCCGCTGGTATCAGTTCATCTCAAAGCTAATCTATCTGGAAGTGGTTCCAGGCAGCAGCACACAGAACAGAAAGTCCTGCGGAGCCGACCTCAGGAGGAGTCATTAAAAGTATCATTTGAGTGCAAGCAAAAGTAACTTGTCAGAAATGAGATATACGAGGGCTTAACTCGGCCTGATGAGCGCGTCTGCACGAAGCCAGCGAGCGCCCGTGCCCGGCAAAGCAAAGAGCAGCATTCGCACAATGACGTCCCGGGACAAACCTCAGGACCCCTCAGTACACAATGATCCGGTCTGTGTGAGAGCATGACACACACACACAGACGGCCATGTAGGATAACCAAGTGTCTGACAAATTATTCCCGGCAATGCTGGAGAGGATTGAACTTACATATTGCTGCAAAAATAAATAAATAAAAATTCCTAATGTTAAATGCATATAATCTTGCTTGTTTGCTGGGTCATATACATGTGAATGTGTGCTTATATTCTTCACGTGTCGTCCATTTTGGATCTCCTTTGTGGAGGTCTGATTTGTGTGAGTGGGCACATTTCACACTGTACCCTGGAATTATGTTATTTAGAGTACAGAAAGTATATCTCTCTCACATACACCTCGAACTGCACATCCTTGTTCCCTGCATCTGGACGGATACTGGACAAGTCAGTGACAGCAGGTCAGGCTACAGGAGCTCCATGTTGCTAACCCTCTGCTTGTGATTGTCTCTGCTATCAGAAAGAAAAATGGAAGGAACCCAGAGCATAAAACTATACTTGGTCTGTGCTACTTGTGCTCAATGGGATGGCGGTGCCTTTTGGTCTGAAATGGGTTTTCGCCCCGGTCGTTTCACTCCGCCGTGGTTTATTGAGAGGCCTGGTGCCGCTTGTCCAGCCCCTGCAATTTGGAAACCCATGTAAATAGGTGTAAACAGTTGCAGCCACTTGGAGAGCTATTCCGAGCACACTTGGATTCCAGTTAGATGTGTGTGTGTGTGTGTGTGTATGTGTGTGTGTGTGTGGTCTGTCCTCGTGCAGGCTGATGAGCCCGGGGTAAACTGGGCCATTAGCTTCTCCGAAAAGTGTTCTCACGCCAGGAACTCTATTATAAAAAACAACAGCACTCCCCCTTCAAAGTGACACACTTCAGCCAGCTCTCTGAGTGCGCACTCCTGCTTTGTGGAGAAGAGTGACAACACGGCAGAGGATGGAGGGTGTGTGAACCACACGTGTCCCCTTCGGATGGTCTGGAATGATGATTTCAATCAAATGCTTTGGGTGTTTTGGATTCTTGCGGTTATCTCTGCAGACTGTCTTGAAAGAGTCTATCAAGGGACTGGTTGAGTGCGACAAACACATGGCTTCAACCTCCAGTCGCTCCTGGCGGCCTGGTTGGCGCCTCTCATGGCAGCTCGGCCGCCGTCAGCGTGTGTGTGCATGCGTGTGAGGGTGATCCGGTGTGACGCGCTATGAAAGAACAAGGTGTAAAGGTGCTCAATGGGTGGAGGCCATATTTATTTAAACACTGTCCATCCTCTGGAGAGTAAAGTGTCAAAAGTGACATTGACGGATGCAGCCACTCTGCCTCATCATCTGCCTCAAACGGGTTCGCCAAGTTTTGGACGAGGTTTTGAAAGTTGAACAATCATCAATTAAAATACCTGGATATTTTTCCGAGGTCCTGCAGCAAATACGAAAGGTCTCCTGTCACATTTTTCATTTGCATAAGGCTCAGAGCTGACAGGATTTCATTAGACACAAAGTTGTATTTTGTCCAACGGCTGTATGAAGTTCCTTTGTTTTCATTTTTCACTGCTATGCGGCTTCCTCCCCGACAACACTCGGGGACTGGCACGGAATCGGCTGTATGATAATCTCATTAATCAAGACTCAACCACGGAAAGGCTGCGGCTCACGAGAAGAAAGCTATTACAATAAGAAGTTGTTTTTTAATTAGAGCTGCCCCCGAGCTTTTAACACACAAACACGGTGGAGCCGGTGCGGCGCTGCCAGCCTGTTTTTGCCGCGCAGCCTGGCTCCATACATCAGCCATAAGCAAAGGCAAATATAGCACGGAGGCAGAGCGCCATGGAAACAAGTACACGATGAGCATGTCCCTTTGCTCTGATGGGTTGGAGATGTATTGTGTTGAATGCGGCACCAGCGGAGGCCCCAGGAGCGCCGCGGTCCCATCTCCATGCTGCTGTGCGATGCTCATTATCCCATTCAAATGAAACCTTAATCCCCCCCCTTCCCCTGTTCCCACCATGTCAATACCCTTTTGACTCATACGCTGAGCCTCCATCTTTGCATTTGCTTTCTATCTTTGAGTCTGCCTTTGTGCTGACACACACACACACACACACACACACACACGCATGCACACAGACACACACACACGTACGCACGCATACACACACACACACAAACGCATGCACAAACACACACACACGCACGCATACACACATGCACACGCATGCACAGCAGCCTTTTTGTTCATGCTCCACGTGACACAGACTGAGGGTTCTGGGACGCCTGTTTACGCTGAATTCAATCTAATCTGGTGTTCAGGTGAGCAGACATTGTAAATGCATTCAGCTACAGCGAGAATGACGGTGAAATAAAGATCTGAGTTTAAATCCATTTCTGAACATTGGATTTCATGTCGGGAGCACTTCTGTTGGCCCCGTGTCTTTCTTTGTGAACGTGACCGGTACCTGGAGCGTCCCTGCCGGTGGCCGAGCATCGGGCGTCACATCTACACCCGCAGCTTGACGGTCGATGTGCCTCCACCTCTCCGTCTGTGTCTAAAAAGATTAAAAGAAACCAGCGGGGGGAGTCCGACCCTGCTTCGCTAGCATAGGATTTGGCTTCGCCGCACCGTGTTTTCCACCCACAGCTCTACGACATCCGGGAGGGGGAATGTGTTTTATAAGACATGTAACAGCACGTGCGTGTGAGGTTGGAGGCCCTCTGCAAATGCTAGCCAGCAGCGTAATCCAGTGGAAATGCCACGATTTAGCTTTTGACGGCTTTATTAAAAGGTGTAAACAGCCCCCCCGACTACAATCGGGGCCTCAGAGGGTGTTTAACGCGAGCTCTCGGCTTCATGTAAACCCCCGCCACGCCTCCCTCCCTGCTCAGCAGCTCTGCCTGGTCTCCCCGCATCTACCTGGAGTTGTTTTCCCGGCACGCAGAACGAAAGCCGGGGAGAAACAGATACGAGCCGCTCCAGAACCCAAAGCGGCAGCGTTCAGTCGCTTCGAAACGCCACCGATCAATCTGGCTTCAGAAATAACGTCTGTTGTGATTCTTGTTGACTGACTGTGAGAGAGATCTCATTAACTCCAATCAAATGTAATTGCGAGAAGTCTCTTCGGGGCCGTGGATGCTTTGCGAGCGCCTGTGAAATGAGCGCACACGGGTGTGTTTGGAGTATCGTGGGAACATCCAGGAAACACGAGGCTATAACTAATTAACGGCATGATAAACATGTTTTCTATTATGGATAGAAGCGCTTTCTTGAATCCTTAAAGTTAGTCTCCGTCTGCAGAGCCTCTCTGGTTGCTGCTCATCAATCATAAACACTCCGTGAGAAGTAATTACGGACGGCCCCGCTCCATCCGTTGATTTCTAATTTATATTTACACGTTAAGTTCATCTTCTGATTCAGACCGACAGCGGGCGGAAACCAGAGGAAGACAAGTTGTTGTTCAAGGATCGGGTCGGAGTTTGTCAACGTGTCAGCTGGCTAAGTATGCAAAACCAACTCTGTCATTGTATTTAATAATAATAACAATAACAATAACAATAACAATAACAATAACAATAACAATAACAATAACAATAACAATAACAATAATGATGATGATGATAATAATATTAATAATAACAACAACAACAACAACAACAATAATAATAATAATAATAATAATAATAATAATAATAATAATAATAATAATGTATTTTCTTTATTAATCCCTCGGGGGGAAATCTGCATTGAAGCCATTGCCATGGATTAACATGAGCAGTCTACCAACGGCAGGGGAGCAGTAAGAGGTTCGGTGTCTTGCTCAACAACACTTCCACACACTCGGAGGAGCCGGGAATCCAACCAGGAAGGTTCGGTTCCAAGGACGATCGCTCGACCTCAACCGCCGCGCCGTCCGTAACTCCAACAAAACGGCTTTTAAAAATGCACTTCAAACTTCTAACAAAAAATGTCAATAGTCAAATAGAACATATCTCAATAACCGCCTCTCTGGGCATGGGCAATGTGGTGAAAGGAAAAGAAAAGAAAACTTGAATAAGTGTTTCAAAATATAGATGCCGATATCCCGCCTGCGAAGATGCTATTGTTAGCATGAAAATTAATCAACCAACAAGGGCCTGGATGGAATGATGCATCAAAGGAAAATGAGCCATTAAATGATCATTTAGTAATTTACTCCCTCTGAGTGTGTACGCCCAATTATTTCATACATATGACTGGATTTGTTGACTTGCAAAGCAACATTTTCCTGATTCTGAACATACGATTAAACAACATAAGACTGTTGACTCTATCAAACTATGAAAACTATAGTTTAGTTGAGTCAGATGGTCAGATGCTGATGGCCTTCCGGTAAGCGATGTCTTTCCTGCTTTCATTCTCTCTCTCCAGAGTTCTGCCACAAGGTCAGCCGTGACGACCCGGCCTAAAGTACGCCAGCTCCGTTCGTGCTTCCAAATACAAACGTCACTCTTAGAGAAGCTAACAATGCACACTATAAAAATGCCATCTAATCCACACACACTGTACAGGAGATGGAGGGACTGAGGTCAGGGATAGCACACTCCACAAAAGGGTCTGCAACTTCCTTCTTCTTCCCGAAGCTATTAACATTGAAGACGAGGTTGTCAGATACTGTGAGTGACTTGACTGAAGTATTCATATGAAAGCATGAAGCAGGCTCCGGTGCCACATGTGCAACAGCAGTGCATTTACAGAGGAGGAAAGGGAAGGACAGGGTCAACTAGAAGTAAGAAGGAAAATTTAATACATTGATAAAAATGTCAAGCCAACAAAATAAACCCTAATGTATCTAGAAAATAAGATGAGTAACTGATGACATTGATTTCTACGAGTGGACTGCAGTTTGTTTTATTTTGAAGAGCTGTTGACACTCACAGGACTCAGATGCTTCTTGTTTCATTTTGAAGCTGTGCTGGCATTCCTGCCTTTGCACGGTCAGGTGGATGAGTTTGTACTCTCTGTTCCTTCCACCCTTTTCCTCGACCGCCTCTGCCTTCTGACCCGTCTCTTGTCGTGTAATTGGTGACTGAGTATTTTATTCACGTATTTGTTTCAGTTTTGGGTTGGGCGCTTGGTCGTGGTTTTTCAGAACCTTCCTTTACTCTGCCACTCTTCCTTTCCCTCGATCCTGTCCGCCCACGCTGGCTTTACTGATAGTATAATCAAGTTACTGTCTTTAGTCTTTACTTCATCCTTTTATGATCAGGTAGTCTCAGTAAGATTAAAATCACAGAGAGGCATTCATAGCCAGCAAACACACACACGACCGAACAGTAATTAATATAATTAATAATTAAAGAGCAACGTATTACAGAAATAAACCACAAAAACATAAAAAAAACAACCTAACAATTACAGCTGAAGCCAGCAGTTAAAAGATCTTTCAACGGTGTAAGAGGACTATCAGAGTGAAGCTGGCAGGCGCTTTACAGCTCATTTCATTTCAAAGATGAGACATACCTGAGACATCAGAGCGGTGTCAGGGACGTCTGAGGTGAAGCGCTGACTTCCGTGAGTCAAGACACGGGGTGGGCACAGCTTTGCAGGTACATAACAAGCGGCGGCTGTTTCTCCTCGATTGTAAATCCAACCTTGGGATAGGGAATGATGAAAGAACAATGACCACATTTGTCATCTGAGATCAAGCGTAATGCACTTTGATAAAGAGGGCCTGACAGCATTAGAGATAATGGGGCAGCAAGACAATACACAGTGGCTCAATGACAAACGTAAAGGTTGGCTGTACGATAGTTTTATGGCTGGAGGGAATCAGAGGCCGGCTGGCCGGCCGGCCTCTGATTCCCTCCGACAGGAGGACTTCGGGATTCAATTTTTGAGTCGGATATAAGAATTACAATCTTGAGCGGCAGTCCGGCCAAATTCCATAAGGACTACAGCAATTTCCTGGGCTGGCCAAAGTTTAAGCGGTAGTCACCGGTGGCGGGGATGCAGTGTCCTCTTTGGACGTGATAAGAGTGGACACCAGCGCCGGAGCCCGTGGTGAGATCACGCTCCACTGTCGGCAGAACAATCGACATGCTCGGAGGGGACACACAAAGAAAACATTAGCTGGTGATAAGTAAACTCAATCTGCTTTTGTGCAAATCGGTTATATGCTTAAGCTCTCTTTAGGTGCAAGACGAAGGGGACAGATTTGTTAAATGAGATTAGTGGGAGTCTAAGTCTGGCAAACAAGTCCTGAAAATGGCCTGGCAGCTGACATTTCAAACAGACCGCAGACTTCCAGACCACAGCCCAAAGTAATATTTCAAATAGGAATTCATCTAAGGACAGGATTACAAATGTATTTTGCCTTTTAAGTGACGCTTTAAAGAAAACTTGAAGTGTTGTGTTTTTAAAGGCATCTGCGTTTGCATCTTGTCTCCAGATAAATTTCCAATTTCTCTCTTGTGGTGCTGACAAAGGAATATCTTATCTGATTTTGTAGTTACAACCTATTTTGCACAACCTTGACAAAAAAAAAAAAAAAGTGGGATTGGCAGATACTTTGGAGGTGCAAAATACCTTACTAAACTTCTGAAATCATTTCAAAAACATGCGGCTCCTCCTGATCTCACAGGAAAATGTGTTTTGCTCACAGAGAAACCGAATCTCTCCAGCAAAGTCGGGGGATGCTAGCAGCCTCCCATCCGTGTGTCCACCTCAAGAAACAGAAATGTTCGGAAACACAACCCAAAACGCTAAACGTGCAATCAAAGAGGGGTTTTACTCTGAAACTTCAGTCTGGGCTCGGCATTAAGTCAGCTTTCAATTAATGACATATGAAACTATTCTGACATCCTACCTGAACAGAAGCTGCGTAAGCTAACAACAACTGGGCACTTACGATTCTTCACAGCACTGTATTTTCATGGAATGGCGGCAGGGAATGTGACCCCACGGAAAGGCAGGGATTCAGTGACTCCCTGGTGGCTGTAGTTTTTCTCCCCAGATAAAGGAGTTGTTGGCCGTGTTTTCCGGAGTCTCTGCAAACAGGGGTCGAGGACGGCGGCGGGCTCCATTGTGCCCGTTGCGCTCGACGCACTTTGAGGCTAGAAACTTTCCTGGCACCGACGCAGCGGAAGAAAGGCTTGTCAATGCAATTTGAGACTTGGATGTAGCTGGAGGATTTGTGGCATTTCAATAGAATTCTTTATCTTTCTCCTCTTCCGCAGGTTCAGTAACGCCTCAGCAGGTTCAGGTGAAGCGTTTCTATTTGAAAATCACGGCTTTTCTTTCGCTCAGCCTCCAAAGACAATGTGTGAAAATGTGTTTATGATGATATCCGCGCCGACACGCCCAGCTCCAGTCTTTGGGCAGCGTCCTGCGGCGACCAGGGACCCGACCCCAATCCTGGAGCACAATCTGAGGCTCGCCACCAGGAGAAAACCCATCTTCGAGGCCCGATTAAGGTATTCTCCACCTGTGATGGAAACGGCTCATTACCGCCTCGTGAGCCGTTGTTCTTTTTGAAACAAGCAAAGGTTTTAATGATGCAACAGCGTCAATCCCTGATGGAAAGCTATTTTCAATGAGAGGCGCCCAGAATAGAACGGCTGTCGGTGAGAGACGGGATCGATATCACCACCGCCAAACGCATAAAGGAGCACCCTCTACCAGAGAAGGGCTGTTTTAGCCAGAGGGGAGGTTTATGGGATGCTTTTTACCAGTCACTGGTTCACACAGAACCTGATTATGACCTCATGGATTCTGTTGTTCCAACAAGAACACAGAATCTGGTACACACTCTTTTTCTGCTATTATATGGTCTGTGAGACTGTGATGCAACTCACGATGTCAAAACTGAATAAAATAGTATGTCACGATGAATTTGGACCCGAAAGAATGCAATGTTTGTGCAGCGATATTATAGTGTACATTCAGAATGTGTTGAGTATGAAAAACACGTTCCTTATTCTATGAAAATTAAGAAATGATCACTATCTGCACCTAATATTCGTATGTGAGTACATTTGAATGCTTCTGTGACCCAGACATTTTTTAATTTATATATATATATGTATATATATATATATATATATATATATATATATATATATATATAAATATAAATATATCATCCATCCATCCATCCATCTTCTGCCGCTTATCCTGCACTCAGGGTCGCAGGGGATGCTGGAGCCTATCCCAGCTGTCATCGGGCGAGAGGCGGGGTACACCCTGGACTGGTCGCCAGTCAATCGCAGGGCCACATGTATCGACGAACAACATTCACTCACTCACTCATACGGGGTAAAGTTTCCCAATTTTTTTTCCAATCAACCTGCTGCATGCTTTTGGACTGTGGGAGGAAACCGGAGGACCCGGAGGAAACCCACGCAGACACGGGGGGAGAACAAGCAAACTCCACACAGAAAGGTTCCCTGTTGGAATTGAACCAGGGCTTCGTGCTGTGAGGCCGCAGCACTAACTACTGCGCCACCGTGCCGCCTTATATATCAATAAATTAAAAATGAAAATTAATATTTGCATGTGAGTACATTTGAATATTTCTGTGACCCAGACATTTTATGGCGGAGGGCACAACTAATCTGGTACAACGAATCCCACTTGTTATTTGCCACCTTAGATTAACTCGGACATTCACTGAGTCATTCATCGTGGAGACTCTCCCAGCTGAGGCACTCTCACCTTGGATCCATTCCAGGGACACAAGTAGAGTCACACAACCATTCCCCCCCTGGACCTCCTGCATGGTTTTGGACTGTGGGAGGAACCCGGAGAACCCTGAGGAACCCCACGCAGTGACGGGGAGAACGTGGAGACTCCCCCCACACAGAAAGACCTCCTGTGGGAATCCACCCGGGGACCTTGTGGCTGTGAGGCGGAGGTGCGAACCTCTGCCGCTTCCTTATTTGTCTCTTTCCACTCCACGCCGCTGTGCGTGAAGCCCTGGCCCTCCGGCTGCCGCACGGCCTCTCCTCGACAATTGTGCCGTAATGACATTTTGAGCCTGGCTGGGATGTTTCCTATCAGGCGGCTGCGGCGACGGTAAAACCCATCATCGTGCGGCGTGTGAGGGAATCTTCTCCATCTTCCAGTCCGCGGCCGGCTAAGGCGCAGCGCCATTGTCCTCGGGTTCAGCCGGAGACTTACTCAGGGACGTGGACGGCGGAGCTCATTCTGCCGGGCGATGAGTTTCAGATACCTGGGCGAGATTGCGGAACGGGACTGTAGTAATCCCAGGTCACCTTCACTCCTCCTTGTCTACCCAGCTTTCTGTTTATTTTCCTTCCCTCCATCTGATTGAAACAATCCCCTAATAGGCTGGATTAATGGAGAACCACTCCTGTCTGGGTAGATATATATTTATAGATTGTGTACATATAATCCTGTTAAAGTTGAGGTTGTGTCTTGTTGTGAGGCTCCAGTGCTCTCCCTCAGGACACATCGTTCAGGGTGAACGCTAACAAACATTCATTCATTCATTCATCATCAAACCCGCGACAGCCATTCACCCTTTCAGTTCGGACGACACAGGGTCTCCACTGGACCTCCTGCATGGGTTTTTACTGCGGGAGGAACCCGGAGAACCCAGAGGAACCCGATGGGGTCACGGGGAGAACATGGAGACTCCACACAGAAAGGGAATCCAAACGGGGACCTTCTGGCTGTGAGGTGGAGGTTCTGCTCCACCCGGGCTCCCGGTACCAGACAGTGTTGTGATGTTCTGTAGTTACTTGCTTCTGCGTGTGAAGGACCACCAAACACAGCGTGTGTATGTGAGGGTGTGTGTGTGTGGGTGTGTCGGACCTTTCAGAAGGTTCCTCAGATGATATCTTCTTCAGAGTTTACAGTCTTCTGCCCTGTTCCTGGTCGGGTTCCTCCGGCCAGGTGGACCCCCTGCGCATCCCCATTCAGCCTCGCCTCAGCCCAACCTCCCGTCAGGGATTACCGTGGCTGCTATTGCCGGGTGACGGGCGGCCACCGCCATCACGTGAAAGTCTATAATTTAAAGTTGTGACCTGTTAATCTGCACACATGGCCGATTGGATAAGGAGTAATTATTCACCCATGGAGAGCGAGATGAACACTGTGTGACCTCCGCTCCCCCCTAAATGAGCGCGCCGGAGCCGAACAGCGCAGCAGCGAACGCCGCCCGAGCTAAAAGGCGAGGAGATGAAAAGTGTTTTATTTTTGATTTATGGACTGTTGCATGCAAAGCGCGCCGTGTTTGTTTCTTTAATTTCTCGCCAACACTTTGCGCGTAAAAGCAATTTCCCTTTTTAATCGACGTGGGGACAAGTGGGTTGTGACTCTAGCGAATCCTCATTTTTCTCCCCCGCAGAGCTTGTTTGGCACTTAATTAGTCCAAACTCATTGGCAATTTTCTCTTAACAAGGCGCGTCTCACCGGCTGCCGCTGCCGGCCGGACGCCACCGAAGAAGACAGGTGCTTTGGCGACCTCTAGTGTTCATCCGTGGAAGGGAACGAACACGCACTTGGCCGGCCACTGCGTCTTTCCCCCCACCCCCCCAGCCCTCCTGTTTTGTCACATCTGCGGAGTGCACACTCCTCTTTTACATAATGTCTGCGGCGGCGGATGATCTGTGATGGATGCTTGTGCACATTGTCCAAGCCTGGGTGTGAAAAATGCATGGCGACAAGGCGGCGGCGGCGGCGACGTGCCATTCATTTCTCATGTCTCTGCCGGGGATGAAAGCTACATGAGGCCTGCTTATCTTCGCAGAGGCTCTGTGGAAAATGCTTTAACCGTGTAGACAGTAAAAATTGATGGCGGCGGAGGTCAGAGGTCATGCGGCGGCGGTGGCTCCAAAGAGGAGAGGCTCCGGGAGCCTTGACCTTGCAGGCTTTGGGGGCATGCAAGATTTACAAGCATACACGTCCCAGTGTGTGCGAGGGTTATTACTTTTCAGTTCATATCCATCACTGGTCGTCATAGAAACATCTCAATCTCCCCTCCCGGACTTCCTGTTTTGCACCTCCGCCTCCTCCTCCTCACAGATGGAGTCCTTTTGATGTTCCGGACCTGGTTTCTGATTCTTTCATATTTCACTGTGCAGTCGCCCCCTCCTGCTGAGATCTAATTCCCTCCAGTGTGTGTGTGCGTGTGTGTGCGTGTCTGTGTGTGTGTGCGTGCTCACCTGCACGGTATGGTGTAACAGCCATCCAACAACACAAATACCCCCAAAACTGTCCTGTGGTGTTTGTTTTCACTTTTGTTTTGCAGCAAAAACCAAAACGATGTCCGTTAGAAGAGCGGTGTCATGACGGGCCCGACGAGCATCTCCCTGGCAGAGCTCCGGGTCCCACCACCGTCTCCCCGCGGAAGGCGCTGCTTCTTTGGGAAATCATCGCCTCGCCCACTTCCTGTTTGTCAGGTTTTACGCCGGCAACGATTTTCCCCGTTTTGCCTCTTTTAATAAATTGGATTTGAAAACATCCACCAAAGAGCCGTCCCTGCCGCCATCCATTTGGGCGTTCATTAGCCTGTCCGCCGTAATTTGACATGACACGGCGGCGTCGAGGGAACCCGACAGAGCGGCGAGGATCCGGCTGAAGTAAGGGGGGGGGCCCCGGTTGAAGACTAGGCCAATTAGCGGCTGAAGAGGATCGACAACGCTGATGCTTCGATGGGAGGCTGGTGCCCCGATATTCCAGGGACATTCCAGGAATATTCCAGGGACATTCCAGGGATATTCCAGGTACTGCAGGAGTCCTGAAGTCCTGAAACACACTCCACGTCCTCTTTTGATTCAAAACCAAAGAAAAACAAAAGGTATCAAAGCACAGTGTGCGTCATACACAAACATACATCCATATTGACTCGTCTCTATGGCACTAACTCAGGTGGTTGCACACACACACACACACACACACACACACACACACACACACACACACACACACACACACACACTTGCACACACACAGGTGCTCCTAGTGTCAGTGCGTTTGAATGCGTGTTATCCCACAGACCTTCCGGACAGTGGAGATGCAGGGTTCCAGCGTCTTACCTATTCTGGCTCATCGGGGGGATTTAAGGAGGTTAAAGTGCTCAACACCGCCATGTTGTTCCCTCCGCGGCCCCAGATGCCTGGATGAGTATTATGGGATGTGGACAGCCCCGCCAATGCAACTGGCTTCATGGAGAGCAGGCAGGAGAGCGGGTGCCGTTCTCCATATGACCATTGGAGGTCGCTGTCCGATGTGCTTCAGCCAGCGGTCCTTCTGCAAGGACTGCAAAAACTATTCAGCGGGAAAAACACAATAAAACCTCAATTTCAGTTTAATAACAATAAATGTCATTAAAGTCGATGAGTTAATTATTGAATTACGGACTCCATTCATGCCTGAACATTGGAAAATGTAATTTTGTTGAATTGGTGCATGTTAGAATTCATATTTTCTGAGCATTAGAAATGTTGAGCTGTTTTCCTCTGAATGCTCAGAGAGGACCTGCTGCAGGAGGGGATCAAAGGTCAGACAAACGCAGGTGGTACCTGAGGGGTCACCGGGTCTCAAGGCCGGTCTGGAAGGCTGGAGTGAATAATCAGCCTTCAGCTCTACACTGGTGTGTGTGTGTGTGTGTGTGTGTGTGTGTGTGTGTGTGTGTGTGCGTGTGTGCGTGTGTGTGTCTGTGTGTGTGTGTGTGTGTGCGTGTGTGCGTGTGTGTGTGTGTGTGCGTGTGTGTTTGTTTGCGTGTAAGGGTGTGTGGGTGTGTATGTTTGTGAGTGTGTGTGTGTGTTTTGTTTCTGTTGTATGCAGAGGGGGGGGTGCTTGTGTGGTTGCCG
>CAAKHD010000249.1:8831-39115 GCA_901007705.1 Fistularia tabacaria | reverse complement strand
GGTTGTGGTGGGTGGGTGTGGGGGTGAATGTGGGTGTTGTGGGTGGTGGGGGGGGGGGGGGTCACTCCACGTGTGCAGTGTTTGCGTCCCCCCCCCCCCCAACAAAGAGAGGAAGTGAATTCCTCAATTAAACCAATCAGGCAGCAATGGCGAGGCCGAGCCGAGCCTTTCAGCACCATTTCCTGCTTTTATCCCATCCACATTTCTATCTGGACACACAAACATCCACTGAAGCCACGAAGCCTTAACAACATACATTTCAACCTGTTCCATCCCTGTTTGGACAGCTATTACTTGTACTCTTTCATTAATTCACTCATTCATTCATTATCTCTCCAGATTATCCTGCACTCTGGGGGTGGGGGGCCTTGGCGAGGGGCGGGGCATAACCTGGAGACACACCTGCATTCAGCTTCTCACTCACACCCCTGGAAGAGTCTTCAGTGAACCTGCGTGCAGTGTTTAGACCGGAGGAGTAAAAGCCTCCATTGACACTGAGGATGGATATAACACACACACACACACACACACAGACACACACACACACACACACACACACACAGACACACACACACACACACACACACACACACACACACACGCACACACTCACATTCATGCACATGCACACCCCTGGGTAGGAAATGAACCCAGATGGTCTGATTGAAGGGAAATGTAATGGTTTGGAGAATAATGTGTTTCTCCTGCATCATCAGTTCAACGACCAGTAAGTTATATTGACTTCATCAATATGAAATATATATCGTGAAGGCGAATCCTGTAATAGTTTCTATGAGCTTTCTGGGGCGGCACAGGAGCTGCTGATGTGTGAAGTCCTGATTCAGGCACCGAACATTTACCATTTCTGTGAATTGTTTTCTGTGGACTTCAAACTGAATCAAGGTTTTTCTCTTCTGAGTTCTTGTCCGTATCACTGTGTGATCGGAGCGGGTCGGCGCCTCCTGACCGCCGGCCGGACTCTTCCGGAAATGGATGGCGAATGAAGATGTGTGATTCATTTGGAATCAAGAGCTGCTTCGAGCTTCTTTCCTTCTTCTTCTGCCACCCTGGAAGAACCTCCCGCAAACATGAGATGTTGTGAAGCTGTCAAACCAAGGTACGGCCATGAAGTAAGGAAATAAAATATAAAGAAAGAGAAAGCGAAGAGACACTTCTTGGCATTTAATCTTCTTGGATGTGGGTTCTTTGTGAATCCCAGGATTGAAAAAGAAGCAGAGGCAGCCATATTTGATTGGGGCAGAGGAGCACGAAGGATGAAATCCAAGGACGGGCGCAGCTGGCACTCCACGGGGGCGATGCGTTAAAGTCTCAACTCCGAACGCACCTGCGCCCCGATTGCCGGCCGTGGCCGGGCTTCACAGCAACACCCTCATCAGCCCCCGTGAGTCCCTCCGCTCTTCACCTCGCTGCCAACCGAGCTCCTCGCATGTGGAAAACACGCACGCCTGGACGACGACACTTCCTCTGCGACCCCAAAAAGACGAGTGGCGACGGGCTGAGAGAGGCAGCGGCGCCGTGGGGATGATGAGCCCGACTCATTCCCTGCACTTCACCTGATGAAGCACAGAGAGGGGAACAAAAACAAAGAGGATAATGGCTTGTTGGTGGCACTGGAGAGGCTTAATGCACCGTCAGCCCTCAACACCCTGAGTGAAGACTGGAGGTTAAATATCTACCAGAGGCAGAGTGAGATCAGGAGATGAGGAGACGAAGGGAGGAGGAGATGTGCATAATACATGAAAATTCTGCACAATACACAAGAATACTGCACAATGCACAAGAATGTGTACAATGAATGTGCACAATACTGCAAAATACATAAAAATAAAAATAAATAAAAAATACATAAAAATACTGCACAATACACAAAATACATGACAATACTGCAGAATACAGGAGAAAACTGCACAATACACAACAATGCACAAGTATACTGCAGAATACTGCAAAATACATGACAATACTGTGGAATACTGCAAAATAATGAGTATAGTGTGTAATACTGCGGCATACATGGAGGTCCTACTGAAAGGAGGAAGACCCGGACGCACTGAAGGTCGTAGTTTTGATGTGTCAGAAAAATAACACAGAATGGGGATCTTCTCCCCCCTTCAGCTAATAACGTGCGCCCATTCAACCCTCTCCTCTTACACTTGGGAGCTTCATGTCCTTCATCAACCTCCTCTCTGGTTTTCTTTCCAGCAGCTCCAACCTGAGCATCCTTCCACCCAGATCTTCTCCATCCCTCCTCTGTTCATGTCGAAACCATCTCCGTGTGACTTTATCTCCAGATGGACTCCTTGCTGATCCTCTCCGGCTCTGGATCAGGATGAAGCCCTGAATAAAAGCTGTCCACGGAGATGCTGGGGATTGAACCCTGGGCCTCGTATATGCGAAGCACGCGCTCTACCACTGAGCTACATCTCTTGCGTGAGTTGGTCTCCTAGATTGCCTTGAGGCTTCGAGCAAGGTCTTTGTGTGAAAAGGGGGTTCCGCGGCCACCAGCGACCAGCAACAGGGCTGGACTCCAGCATGGAGGTGAGCACCTCCAGCACCTTCTCCCTCGCTCCAGACTTTCTCCAGCCCCGCGGCCTCTCGTCGATCGCGGCCCCTGCACGGTGTCTGAATCTAACGTCTTGTTTTATTTGGTTCCTCTGCTAGGAGCTCTCTGAGGTGAGCTGCAGAGCATCTTCTCCTCACAAAGGGTATCAACTGCGTCCCGCGGAACTGCAGATTAGGAACAAAATTAATTCATAGAAAAGGAAGTCATCCGGGCAAATAATGCGTGGCGGAGCTGTGGGAGGACCGGGGCCCGACGTGAGCGTCCGTCCAGGCGCCCAAGACAAGGACGTTAGGATGACTAATGGCTGCTCAGCGCATTAGAAGAGGAGCCGGGGGTGAGAAGCGTGCTTTGGGTGTGAAAGCTTTCATTGGCTTGTTTCTTTTTCATGATTTTCTTTTAAAACTCTTCACCGCCAACTTTTCCAACCCCTGGAATAAATAGGTTCATTTTTTAACAGCCGCATGTTTAGTCATTATTTATCCAAACCATTCGATGTTATTTATTCCACCCGAAAACCCAAGCTGTGCTGAGGATTGTGTGTGTGGGGGTGTTTGTGTGTGTGTGTGTGTGTGTGCGCGCGTGTGCGTTCGTGTGCGTGTGTGTGTGAGTGTGTGTGCTTTGTTTAGTGTTTTTTGTGAATAAATGACAGTGGCAAGGTAAGCAGGAGCACCCTTTGGCGTTTCTGTCTGTGGGATGAGGGACGTATTTATCATCTGCTTCAATTTGACATCAACGTCCATGTCCAGGCTGGAGGAGATAAATAACCTCTTGACTGTCTGACTTCCACACACGCTGCTTCCTCCTCACAGCCAGAAGGTCCCCGGTTGGATTTCCACAGGAGACCTTTTTGTGTGGAGTCTCCTTGTTCTCCCCGTTCTCTCTGTGTCTGCGTGGGGTTCCTCAGGGTTCTCCGAGTTCCTCCCGCAGTCCAAACACATGCTGGAGGTTGAGTGGAGACCCTGCGTTGTCCAGACATGATAGGGCCTGTGACAGGTTCAGGTGCAGGAGAAGGGGAGTAGACAGTGAATGAATGAACACACACGTACACACAGTATGCACATGCCAGATGATTCTCACTGATACCACATCAGTATTTTGTCTTTAGTCTCCATTTTCGGGTCTTTCTACGTGTGGATGACGATGCACTGCCGTGCACCGTGCACTGCTGACGGGGGGAAACACAGAAGTGGTGTAGTACACCCGCCGGGCCAGTAGGCGGCGCTGAGATTTGAGCCAAAGAGCACATACAAACAGACGCTTCCTGTCTGGGGGGCATAACAAACGTGGAAGTACAGCAAGTGCAGACAATGATGAGCAGCAGAGTGTTTGTGGGACCCACTGAGAGCTGCTTGGGAACCCTGAACTCTAGGTGCTCTGCAGTACTGAGAGTCCGCCGGCGTTACTATGATCCATCCACCCACACAGGCGATCGACTCCAGTACTTTTCCTATGCTTCCATGGAGACGGAGGTGTTTTCAAGTCTGTCCATTGTGGAACGCCGTTTGTTCGGTTACGTTTTGACACACGATGCACAAACTGCGCTCTGGTGCGGACGGAGGGATCGGGCGCAACTGAGGGTTTCTCCGTGACAGCGCATCCTCAGGCTGCTGTCTCACACTGCTCTGGGGTGGTGATCGTCTTCAGGCGAGCCCGGCTGAGAGACAGCGCAGAGCATGTGACTCACGGCATGTCCTTCAAACATCCAGGCGTTGTGCGGTGCCAAAAAGTCACCATTAAAAGTTGCAGCAGTTTAACAAAATCCCATCTAAAAACCGCCCTTCATGGCGGCCGTCAAATTCCTCCAACATCATCTGGGAAATTGATTTGTTCTTTGTCCTCTGTGAGAAGGAAACTTTTTAAAGGCAGTGCACTGGTGGCCTCAGTGCTGAGGAGCTGTCACTGCCTATCACTGCCTGGATGCACTTCAGAGAAGAGATGTTACGTAAAAGGAGCTGTTATGAAATAGTCCACCTTCCAAAAGTATGAAAGTGGAATCTGTCTTTCTGTCTATCTGAAAAATATCCCCCTTTTGCCCCATTTGGAGGGTATTGTACCTCCTCAAATCTCTGGTCTTCCACCAGAGGCCTGAGAGGTTCGGAGTTCTGCACGGGATCGTGCCCTTCTGGACAGAGGTCTCAGATGTTCTTCTCACGGTTCTCCCAGCTGAGGCAGGGGTTCCTGCCTCAAAGTGACCCCGACACGGCTGGGATCAGTGGGATGGCGACATCTGCTACTGTGGCTTCCTGCTTCTGCTTGTCCAGCACCAGATTGTCCATCTGACCTCCAACCATCAAGGGATCTTGGCTTGCTGGCTCAGTAGGTTTAGCTACCGACTTCAGTGCAGGAGAGCAGGGGCTGAAGAAGCGCCCGGTTAATCCAGGCTGGTTGGTCCTGGTGAGAACCTTTAAAGTTGGAAATAGCGGTATTTACCGCAACATCCAACATCCAACCACAACATCCAACGATCGACCGGAGCAGAGAAGGTCGACAGGGTCCACAACAGATGCGGCCACTGGTCCGGTCCTCCGGAGGTACTCCTCAGGTTTCTCTGGAGGGGGTGAGGAGGTTCGGGCAGAGGACCCTGGAGAGGCCTGAGAGATAAATCTACGTGGTCATCAAAGATGGAGTATCCATCCTCTGTTTCTTCACCGGATCCTCCAGGAAATACCCCATGGACTCCTTCTTCTCTGCGAGACCTGCATCCCTCCGTTCTGGCTTCGGTCAGGTGGGAAAGTCCCACACCAGGGGAACTTTAATTTTTTTGTATTCCACGCTAAATGAAGCACTTTGACTGGGAGCAGCTTCTTGTTTACTAGAAGAAGAAGACATTCTGTTTTTCATGCAGCTGGAGATCAGCAAGCCCTGCATGCAACCTCTCTGCTCACGATAAGTCAGCTGAGACTGCCACCTTCTTCTTCTGCTCCCTCAGGGGCCGCCATGGCTGATCACCTGCCTCCAACTAACCCTCTCCTCCACCCACTGACTTCCTGTCCTCTTTCCCTCCATCCAGAGACCTCCAGCCTCAGCATCCTTCCACCCAGATCTTCTCCATCCCTCCTCTGTCCATGTCCAAAACATCTCCATGTGACTTTATCTCCAGAACATCTACCATGTGCTGTACCTCTGATGGACTCCTTCTTGATCCTCTCCATCCTCCTCCCTGCCTGAGAGGAACCTCCACAGCTTGGCCTCCACCTCCTATTTCTCCTCACATCCTAGCTGCTCCCACTTCCACCTTCTACAGCTGCAGTCCAGAAAACATACCATTCATGTCATCAGGGGGGAATCCACCCAGTCTCTCCGTCACGGAAAGAAAGCGGAGGACATGGAGACGCTGCCCTTCTGGCATCTTCTCAAATCATACCTATGCAGAAAGCTCTAGGGGGATTTAGCTACACTGATGAACGAACACCTTCACAGAGCCCATCGGTGCTGGAGGAGCAGATGATGGCATGGACCGGCGTGAGGCTCCGGTCCGGCCAGGCTGCTGAGGCTCGGGCAGGATTCATGCGGAAGGCATTTTCATTCATAAGCGCCGGTGGCTCCTCCTCCCTTCATCAGTACGCTGATAGGACAGGAGGCTTGGGTGTGTGTGTGAGTGAATGAGCGAGAGAGGGAGTGTGTGAGTGCGGCGGAGCGAGGAGTGAGGAGCGGCTGCTCGGGGTTGTCCTGCTGCAATCGTGCGAGGAGCCGCCGTGCTCTGCTCCCTCTGCTCCGAAGCTCCTCCTCCCAGCCTGAATCTGCTCATGCCTCACCGTTGGAACTTCTCACTTTCCTCCTTGCCAACGTGCTGAGAGAGCGGACCAGATCGGAGGCAGCCGTTTGAGGAGGAGCCTCCAGAGGGGGGAGCGAGGATTCTCCCTGTTCTTGATCTTCTGTGAAAGTTTGTCCTCCGCACGCCGGGGATCGATCGGGACGACGGATGGACTAGTAAGAAGGTGCGAGCATGAACGCCACGCAGGAGGACGGAGCCGCCCGCAACCGCAGCGGGACCCTGGCGCCGCCCAGGGACGAGCTCTCCTCCGAGGGTGACTCGTCGGCGGGATGCTACGAGCAGCTGCTCATCTCCACCGAGGTGTTCCTCGCCCTGGGCATCGTCAGTCTGCTGGAGAACATCCTGGTGGTGGCCGCCATCGTGAAGAACAGGAACCTTCACTCGCCCATGTATTTCTTCATCTGCAGCCTGGCAGTGGCCGACATGCTGGTCAGCGTGTCCAACGCCTCAGAGACCATCGTCATCGCGCTCATCAACGGGGGGACCCTCAGCGTCCCAGTGGCGCTGATCAAGGGCATGGACAATGTCTTCGACTCCATGATCTGCAGCTCCCTGTTGGCTTCCATCTGCAGCCTGCTGGCCATCGCCGTCGACCGCTACATCACCATCTTCTACGCGCTGCAGTACCACAACATCGTGACCCTGCGGCGCGCCTCGCTGGTCATCGGCTTCATCTGGACGTGCTGCACCGTCTCAGGCATCCTCTTCATCATCTACTCGGAGAGCACCACGGTGCTCATCTGCCTCATCGCCGTGTTCTTCACCATGCTGGTGCTCATGGCCTCGCTCTATGTGCACATGTTCCTGCTGGCGCGGCTGCACATGAAGCGGATCGCAGCGCTCCCGGGCCACGTGCCCACCCAGCAGCGCGCCAACATGAAGGGCGCCATCACCCTCACCATCCTCCTGGGCGTGTTCGTGGTCTGCTGGGCGCCCTTCTTCCTCCACCTCATCCTCATGATCACCTGTCCCAGGAACCCCTACTGCGCCTGCTTCATGTCCCACTTCAACATGTATCTCATCCTCATCATGTGCAACTCCGTCATCGACCCCATCATCTACGCCTTCCGCAGCCAGGAGATGAGGAAGACCTTCAAGGAGATTTTCTGCTGCTCGCAGATGTTCTTGTGTGGCGTCTGAGCTACGCCTGCCCCGACCCCGACCTCTGGCCCTGTCTGGTCATGCCGGACGGCAACCGCCAGAGTTGCGCTCTCGCCCGGGGCCATTCGCCGGAGAGGCAGGCGCACAATGCGGGAAGATCACCTCACACGGGGACGCGACGTTCCGCCTCCTCCCCGTGTCTCCGTGCCGCCCCTCCTCGTCGTAAAGATCACGATGATTGTATTTCATGTGCTCCCACAGCCCAGCCGGCCTCTAGGAGCCCGACCGGCACATTACCATTGTAAATTAGAAGGTCGCCGCTGCGAGCACAGAGCCAGCCCGGACGGCGATTAAATATCGTTTTAGGGACGTTAACATTTGACCCGCCACCGGGAGACTGGCAGCCGCCCGCCAGCCAGTGGCGGTGCGGCTCTTGGAGGTGGGAGGCCAAGCCCTGATCAAACAACCTTCATCACTTTAGCATGATTGCCATCCACCGCCGCAATTTCCCTGCGACTCATTGTTATTCCTTTTTAATGAACTCCCTGCAGCCATGATGTCGACAACGGACGTGAGTGTGAGTGTGTGTGTGTGTGTGTGTGTGTGTGAGTGTACATTCATTGAACAACAAAAGAGGGGCTCATCTTAACCAAACAGCGGCGGTGACGTCTAGAAGTTGACGCGAACACCAGCCGCTAGCTCCATCCAAGCTACAGAAGCACCTTCATGTTGACTGCTGTTACTGTTGCTGCCGCCTTTGTCTGTTCCTTGACAAGCCCTCACGCCCTGGAGGCGCCAGAGTGCCCCCTCCTCTGATCTGCAGTTTGACACGCGCTACCCGAAGAAATTTCAGCTCTCCGATAAACGACATGGCCGGCCGATACGAATCGCAGAGATTCAATCGCACGCGGGGGTTGCCATGGCAATGCTTACAAAACGGGCCGTAAACCTAATTATTATCCTGTGACGGGAAGCAGGCGTCGCCCGAGCACGGCGCTCGCTCTGGCGTGAAAGAAACAAGTCGTTGGAGTCGGTGGACCCTCGTCCGGCTTTTCAGGGAGGGCCTCCGTCCTCACAGCCGGGTTTCCCATTAGACTGCGCGCTGGAGGTGGGGGGCCGCTCGGGATCCCCCGTGATGTCACAAGAGGGAAGCCCCGCCCACCGGGTCAGCTCGATGGGCGGGTGTTGGCGAGGAAACGCTGTCGCGGCACAGCGTTTGCCATAGGACGCCTACTCCACGCCCCCTTGATCTCCCCTTTGACCCCGTGTGCGCCGCACCTCTTTCCCCTTTTTCCCCAAGAAGAACACGGACCCGACTTTTCCCTGGGAGGGGTGAACTGACAGTGGCAGGACGTTTGCTGCTCCAGGAAAACATATCGTATTCCGCCGTGGGAAAGATCATCAAAAAAAAAGATCATCTCAGAAAATATGAGATGCGTGTCAGGATTGTATCTGTGAATGCTTCGATTTTCTCTGACTCACTGTGACATTTTACAAATCCTCTTCTGATGGGGTTGGGTTGGCCGGGCTGTCCTGGCGCTGACACACTAACCTTCTGATCCTTTGTGAATGTGTCTGTTTCTCTGCGGCTTCCTGGACGAGAACCAGGTGGAGCTCCCCGTCTGTGGACGCGCAATGAAACGTGAACCTGTTGTGTATGTGTGTGTGTGTATGTGAGTGTAAATGTTCCCATGATTTTGCACGTGGGTCGTTCTCAGCTGTCCATCCCTTCAGTGCACGTTCCCTTGTGTGTATGTGTGTGTGTGTGTGTGTGTGTGTGTGTGTGTGTGTGAAACCATCGAGAGCTCTATTTTTCGCCAAAGCATTGCGAGTGGACTGAATGTTCTCCGTGCCGTGTCGTTTGCGATCTTTGCCTTAGATATGCCGCACTGTGACGCTGAGGTGATGGCGTCGTCGGGGGCGCCTCTCCGTGTCGGTGTTGTCGGCAGTGCGGCCTTACTTGTCTGTGTGCGCCGCTGTAAATGTGAAATGCGTTCCTGAGCCGGTCACAAGCAGCAAGGAGCTTCTGCTCGGACTTGATCGGTGTGATCGACAGCCTCCTCCTGCTGATGACTCCTGACAATAAATCTGCAACCACACCTGTGTCTTCTCTGTCTTCTTTCATCCATGACCTCCATAGGGTGCCGACACATTCCTCTCCGCATGTGCGTGCAAACACTTGTGGAAAAAGGTGCGTCAGCTGATTCGAGATGAAGGGACAGGGGTCAAAGCTCAAAGCATCGGGATCACACAGACGGCAGGCTGGGTCCGCGGCCCAGGGAATGATGAGAGGAAGAAGAAGAAAAGTAATAAAAGGGATCAAACCCGCAGAAAACCGAGACCTCTCCACCCTGGAGGCTTTTGTTCCTCAAATGATGACGGTAAATGAAACATGGGACACAGCAGATGGAGATGAAGGCAGCGTGGCTCGGTGGGAGCCGAGAAGGACATCCGTGGGGCGGAGCATGCCAATAGAAAGGACCAGGGCTGCTGAAGACGAGGACGACCAGGGGTTGAAGAGGAGACGCAGAGGAGAAGAACCAAACAGGACCGAAGAGGAGGAGGAGAAACCTTGTGTTCAGATGGTTTCTGGGACTTTAAGCAGGAACGATGGAGCTGCTTCCACCTGATGATGGAGGTGATGGAGCACACCGACGGGTGAACATCCAGATATCTGACACGGCATTCAGGGAACTTCACAAATGAAAGACCGGGGTCACCTCAGATTGTCCTGCTCGGGTTCTCTCAGCGATCTCCATCGTCCTCCCGCCATCCAAACAGTCAGCGGAGACCCCGGACGAGAGGGTGGATGGACAGACGGGAGACCACCTCCCTCGGTGTGAATAGATGGATGGATGGATGGATGGATGGATGGATGGATGGATGGATGGGTGGCTGAGCTCCAGACTCAGACCTGCAGCTCCACTGCCGCCTTCATCATTCTCAGCCTCATTTTTCTGGAACTTTAGAAACCAGCTTTGATAACACATGGCTGAGGAAGGCAGGGGTCTGATCAGAACCCTACTAACCCAGACACACCCACACACACACACACACACACACACACACACACACACACACACACACACACACACACACACACACACTCACACACACACTCACACACCCACACACACGGGGCTGTGGAGTCAGCAGATCCTTCCTGAGATTTCCGATGTTGAATCGTTCAAAAAAACAAAAGAGATACAAAAAGACAATTCAATCTGCTGAGGGGAGAAATCACCTCCTCCTCTTCCTTCTCCTCCTCCCCCTCCTCTTTCTCTTCCTCCTCTTCTTCCTCTTCCTCCTCTTCTTCCTCCTCCTCCTCCTCCTCCCCCTCTGTTCTCCGTTGTTCTTACATCACAGCGGTCTGTTGGGAATGTGTGCGTGGCCCTGCTTGTGTCAAATTAGTGTTTACTCTACTGCCACCATCCTCGGCCTCCCGGCGCAAATAATACGTTGATTTGGCTCCAGCTCAGGTCCTTTCCGTGCAGCTGACGCCCACTCCCAGCACAGGCCCATTACTGTCCGCTTAGCGCAGCTCAAAGTCAACACTCGCTGGCTCTCTCGCTCAGCAGAGCGTCCGGGTTGCGTGCAGATGCAGAGACACACCACCATTCAGTCGCTCATTCACACATCTGGGCAATCCAGGACCTGGGTGATTCATTTCCTGTGTGAATTGCCCAGGTGTTGGACGAGCGACCACCCAAACTCAGCCCTCACTTTCCAAAAATACAATGAGACTCATGTGTTTTTATTTGTATCCGCTTCTCGCATTCGATTCTTCGGTTTCACTTATTCAATGTAGAATTGCTTCCCGGTCACAGTAGCAGGACTTCAGGTGTGAAGACCAGGAGGATGAGATGTTCCACGCCTGTTTTCACCAGCTGGGTCTGATAGATGCCAGCTGCTCCAGTTGAGGCTTCACGTCTCCTCTCTCCTGCGTCTCTGGGCTCCGTGGTAGAGCCAGGTCAGTGCTTCTGGATTCCTGTCCGCATACGGCGCCGACGCGTCGCATGCAAAGAACGTTTGACTGCGAGAGTCGTGCGGTTTTCCTTTGGATCCGGTGCTCCATGACCTTTCCCTCTTCACACTGTCATCAGAGATCGTTGGTCGTTAGTTCTGCTGACTCATCAGTCTGGGTTCTCACGTCGCCGCTTCATTTGTGACATGGAGACATTGGGTTACCGTGGGTTACCTCGGGTTACCGTGGGTTACCTTGGTTACCTGGCCATTGCACCAAGAAATCTTGATTTTATTTACTTCCTGAGAACATAAGAAAGAGACAATGTGATTTTTTTCTGGGGTCAGGGTGATACAGCCCTTGTGAGGTTGTCATGGCGACAGTTGAGACAGAAGTTATTTCCACGGCTCCAAATCGCAACGCCCTTATCTGCTGGCACATGCTGTGTGCAGCAGGTCTGGACCACACTCTTCAAACGATGGCCAAAAGCTACATTTCATTTGAAATAAAAAAAATACGATGAAAAAATCACATCACAACTCAAAAATGAAATCTCATCCTCAAATCAAATCAAACACGGATAAATGGCACACGTGGGCGGCCTTCTGCCTTGGCCGGTCAGGAGGTGAGGAACAGCGGCAGAATGAACATCTTCACATCCATCAGGTATGTCTTTTTTTTTCTGGAAAACAAATTGACATTTGGAAATGTCCGATGGTCGCCGGAGCAGCCGAGGTGTCGCCAACGTCCGAAGAGTGGGTTCCTCTTTCGAAAAGGTCGGCGGTTCGAATTCCGACGCGTGGCAGCTCTGCGGCATGGCTGTGTGAATGGCTTAATGCCTCCCAGCGTCAACGTACATAAGTGAGCACATTGTTCTCCAACCACCGTCCCAGCCGGAGCAGCATCACGGCTCCGCCCCTCTGGCCTTCATTGTCTGTAGACGGCAAGGCCTTGAAAGACAGTTCTAGAACAGCTGGAATTATTCGAAACCCTCAGCGGACTCTGAACTCTGCTATTTACTGGCTCCTCGTTCGCTCCGGCTCTGAGATTGGCATTTCTCCACATTTTCATGTAAGACGGGGTAAAGGGATGCACCCGTTACCATAACAACACAGACCTCCCTCTGCAGAGCAGACCAGGCAATTGGACCTGGTATTGTTGTTCTGTGCATCTTTTGGATTCTTCTTCTGCATGATCTTGCCGACTGTGAGATTCCTTGTTTGTTTCATTCATTCAACATCTATCGGCTCTCCTGCAGCCACGAGCCTGTCGCAGCTGTGATTGGATCGGGTGAGAGGCAGATTCACTGGACCTTCAATCAGCGGGCCACACATAGAGACACCCGATCATTCACCCTCTCATTCACATGTCCGGACAATGCAGGGTCTCCACTGAAGCTCCTGGGTGTGTTTGGACTGTGGGAGGAACCTGGAGAACCCTGAGGAACCCCGGGCAGACAAGTGCCGACCTGAGGCGGAAAGGCGAACCACTGCGCCGCCCTTTCGTTTATCTTCGTTTTTTTTATTTCATTGGAAACCAACCCCCTAAAAAGTAGGAGTTAGCAATGAGCCAACTGTGCAATGAAACCAGTAGCAGGTGAATGTGTTGACCAGGCATGACAGAGACACCTCAGGAGGTCCTGCAGACCTGGCTCGTCCCTGCGTTTGGCACCGCCGACTGAGCTCACGGGTTTGATAATGTCGCACCGGCAGGCCGTTGCATGTCGACGTCTCTGATGTGTTGTGAAGCACAGATGGGACAAAGCGCCGTCCTAGCAGGAGCTGCCGGGGAGGTGTCAGGGGGAATCGAGGTTTTGAAAGCCTCCGGTGGCTTGGCTCCTGATCTGCTAAATCCCCGGCAGCCTGGCTCTACGTCTCCAAGAATCCAGACTCCTCCGATGAGGCAAATCTCCATCCTGGAGGTCTGAAGTGGGCGAACTCAGCACGAGGATTGCCTTCTGGATGTCCTTACAGATTTTCTGTGATCCAAAGGAAATTGTCTTGGGTGTGCAATCAGCCTCCTTCTCAGCTCAGATGTTCACCCGCCGGTAGGAGAAGCGCACGCCAACATATGCGCTCACGCTCTGGAGGACCGGATCCCCGCCGGTTTATCGACTGCATGGTTTTAATCCTCTCACCGTCCACAGAGGGGAGCTCCAGGTGGACAACTCTCAGCAGCCCTCCGTCTCTCAAATGTCTCAAAAGCATGGAGTTCACTGCTTCTCCTGACAGGATTATCCTGCACTGTCAGGAGAGACAACCATTCACCATTCATGTCAGAGAGACATCCAACCTTCCCCCCTCATCCAGGAGGAACCTGGAGAGGCCCGAGGAACCCCACGCAGACATGGGGAGAACATGGAGACTCCACACAGGAAGTAGCCCTGTGGGAATCCAACTGGGGACCTCCTGCTGTGAGGAGGAAACGCTAACAGCTGCTGCCAGTGACTGAGTGAAGTCCAATGAGTGTTCAGTCTTCCAGGGCAGTTCTCAGTAACCTGTGGATGGATTCTGAAGCGTGAGCCCTAGGAGGGTTGTGTTTTCGGACTCTGAGCTCCAGCGGACGCCCATCTCTATGCAGAGCTCAACCTGGCCTCCCCAGCGGCGCCGGTCCAGCGGGCACGAGAGTCAACACCAAAGTGTTCCTATCGGCGCGGTGCAGGGCGGTATCGCTGGCTCACACTCGCTCCGGGCAAACAAATATGCACAGTCCAAATGAGAGTGCACTGTGGCGTGGAGCGTGGCGCTGATTTCTGAAGCTATCACAACCACACCGACACCCAATTACTGGCTAAATGGCAACCGCGCAGAGGTCCCTTTAATGCAGGCTTTGTATGTGCAGAGAAATACTATTCATTTATCAGTCTGGAGGAGGAGAAACCTCCGGTCTGCAGGAAGCCGCTGTCAATAAAGCACCGCCAGCTCATTTCTTTGGACATTGGCGGGGAGATGTTCTGGAAATGGATGCTTTCCCCTCCAGTTCCCCTTCTGCCCGTCACTCTTCTTCCACGCGTACCTCTGAAGAACCTTGGCGGAGGCGCAGCTGGAGGTTCTCTGCTCCGGTCCTCCACCTTCCTCCAGGAGACCAGGGAGGAGGTTCAATGAAGATGTGTGAATGAGACAGTGAATGCCTCAGTGATTGACAGGCTGACTGGCTCATGTGCCCTCCACAACCTGACAATGAATGAATAAATGAATGAATGAATGAATGAATGAATGAGTGACTGACTGACTGACTGAATGAATGAGTGACTGAATGAGTGAACGAATGAGTGACTGAATGAGTGAATGAAGGAGTGACTACCTCTCACATTCAGTAGCAGTGCCCTCCAGCTCAGTGCGTCTGGGGATTGGAGGTTTCAAAGCGGAGGGACCTTGCAGGCGAACAGATCACCCGACACTCTCTTGGATGATTCATGTTGACTGGCCGTGTTATGAGGGGTTACCATGGAAACCACTCCAGCGTGAGCCAGTCAGGCTCCTCTCTGAACATGCAAATTGCACGACGTCACAGAACCCCGAGGCGTTTCATCGTTATTCGCCAATTGTGACGTACAAATAAAAGGCAAAGTTTGCCTCGGTCGTTCACGACAGTTACCCCTCGGGCCGGCGACCGGAGAGCTATGCCCGCAGGTAGCCGTGGCAACGGACTCCGCTAACGACAAAGGAAAACAGAAGCAGCTCAATGCAGAGCTGGCGGACTTTTTCTCAAAAGGAGAAGGACAAGGTATCTTTGAAGCAGAAGGAAGTGAAGGTTGGAGATAGTGGTGCTCTCAGCACAGGCGGGATGGAACCCTCGTTGTGTTCTGAAAACGCAGAGGCTACTGCTGCTCCAAACCAGGAAGTGACACACGAAGCATGAAAGGAGCTGGGCCGTCCAGGAAGGGCTCAGAGAAGATAAGGAGGCCACATCCAGTCGCAACGCGTCCTCTAGGTCCACCTGATAGGGTAGCAGGAGAACCGTGGGGAAGACCTCCAACAGGCTGGAGGGACTTTGTCTCTGGGCTAGAACTCATCAGGGTTCCCCTAGAAGAGCTTGACCACTCTTAGATCAGGGTGACGTCCCTGAGACCCCACCCTGGATAGGGGAGAAGATGGATGGATGGTGAATTGGTGGATGGATGGATCAATGGATGGATGGATGATGGATGGATAGATTGTTGGATAGATGATGGATAGGTAGATGATGGATGGGTGTGGGATGGATGATGGATGATGGCTTGAGGCTTGAGGCTGGATGATGAAAGTGGATGCATGTTTTCCAGGTGCTGCTGCCATCAGGCTGGCGCTCAGATGCCTCCTTAAGTTGCTTTTTTAAAGGGGCAGCAGGTGACCCCACTCATCCAGAGCGTTGGTTGTGCTCTCAAATGGAAGGTGGCGGTGCCAGTGCGCCGTGCACATGTCACCTGCCACCGCCGTGCATCCATAACACCGTTCCTATATAACGCTACACGTGTCCAGACTGCAGAGACTTGTCGCTGCGCGTGTTTGGAGCAGCCCAGCTTGCAATTCCAATACTTGCACAAAGTCTAATCACATCCTCCAGGTGATGTTTTATGAGCGTCTTCTAAAGTGTTTTTACTCTGAGCCTCGTGTCCCTTTTTTCTAATTCTAATTAGATAATGGCCTCAATGAAGGCCATTAGCAGGAAACAAGCCGTGGGTCGTAGTCGTCCTTCTGGCTGATGCAGAATGGAGAGGCGGGGTTTCATCGTCTTCTTACCTGACGGAGCTCATACGCAGAGCCGCACATCTATTTTCCTCTCTGATAAAACTCGAGGTTATGAGCCTGCCGGGTCTGTGAGAAGCACCTCCATCATCCGCAGCGTCACCGTCACAACCCCCCTTTTACACTTGCATTCGTTGCTCGTGGCAACGGCGAAGACAACCGCAAGACCTTTTTTCCGCAAATTCTAGGCCTCTGACGCTTTGGGGAAAAACAAATTCCCCGTGAAATGAATGCATAATCATCTCCAATCTGAAGGTAATGAACATGTGGTCACACCTGCTGTGGATAAAGAGCTCTCCCCGTACTTCCCATCAGCGCCGCCTTCGACTCACTCATCACGATGGCTTTCTTACCGAGCGGTTGATTCATTCCCACCACGAAAACCTGACGTTTCATATGAGTTCAGACCGCAGGCTTTAACTGACTCGACGTCAGGTGGCTTGCAAGCACAGGATCCCCGGGGAGCTTGGCATGTTGGTGGTTTCGTAGTGCGCTGACATTCTCCAGGTGGGTCTGTGCTAAAAGGCACAAGAATATCCCGATGAAGTGACAAAGAGTTATGTTTGATGGTGGTGGTTCTGTAGCAGGGCATCATCGGGACACGTCTGCTAGGCTCGGTTTCCGAGGCATCCCAACTTTCAGTCGAGGTTTCAGCTCTGGTTGGCGCTGTGTTTCTTTGGCATGAATCTAAACTCTAGAAAAAACTTCTCGTCCAGAGCAGGCTTTTGGGAACATGTTAGAAGCAAGCAGAAGTTATCGGTTACAAAGTCAAAGGCTCTCGGGGCCCATCTAAACACAAGGTTTGTCGGGGCAGACTAAATGCCGAATTACTTGGCTAGGTGAGGGAACCGCAGAGGACTCAGCCTTCAATGAAAATCTGACAAGGAACCAACACTGGCTAAGTGATACGTAGGACATGGGGAACAGGTGGAGACCGTGGGTGCGACATACTGTCCTGAGATTACCCTCCCCTGGAGGGACCACTGCTGACATCCCAAGCAAAAGCACTGGATAGCTGAAGTTTCCCCCATTCCCCCTGGTGTCAGGTCAGGCATCTTCCCCATCGAGTCACCTGTGGAAGGATACGGCGGGGGGGCGGGCACTGGCAACTCGGGGTACAGGCTTGGCGTGGGTGCAGACCCAGCTGCCCCTGCAGCCTGAAGCCAGAGGACTCAGCAGAAGGCTTGGAGCGAGCAAAGAATGCTCCTGGTTTCTGAATCTACACGTCCAGAAGGCTCATCTGGGCGGTCATGGCCTTGGGTTTCCTCCACTTTCCCCACACACTAATCCAAAGACAATATCTGGTCCTGCATTCCTGGCAAATGGCTGCCACCAGTAACTCCCAGTTGTCTGGCTTCATTTTGGTTGGTTCATTTTGTCGTCACTTGACAAGTCGTATGACTGACCTATATTGGCAAAGGGGAGAACCTAAACGAACGACTTTTGGCAAGTACACAGAGTTGATTCTAGCAGGTACGGAGCAGGGATGAGAGAGCAGGAGTTCGAGCAGTAGTAGACCACAGTCCAGGTCTCTGGGTGGGAAAAGTCGACCCTGCGATAACCAGAACCCAGGAGAACACATGTTGGACCTCTTTCTTGTTTCTGCCTGATGTACGTGAGGAGAACACGTCACGTGTTGTATTCATTCCCAATGGCGTTAGCTGCCCATTGGAGTGGCAGAGAAGTATGTAAGGGCGGCGCAGGACATATATAAGAGCTCTGAGGCAGTGCTGAGTTGTGATGAAGGTGTGACAGAGGAGTTCATGGTGGAGGTGAAAGTGTATGGAAGTAAGGCCTTCAAAGGAGAGGAATGAAGGTTAGCCACAGCAAGACAGAACGTGTGTGAATGAGAGGAACCCCGGTGGAATGGTGAGGCGGCAGAGAGGGGAGATGAAGGAGTTCAGTACCAAGGGTCAACAGTCCAGAGCAATGGAAAAGGTGGAAAGAAATATTCAGGCAGGTTGGAACGGGTGGAGAAAAGTGCCAGGTGTGGTAAAAGCCAGAAGGAAAGGTGCAGAAGATGGAGGTCAGAACAGCCTTGTCATTCTGAGGAATGTTCCACAATCAGGCCTTCCTCGATATGTTACCGTGACGACCAGCTGCCAGCGAGACATCCCGTATCAAACACGATAACATTTCTGATGCGGATGTTCGGTGAGCAACCAGACATCGTCCTCCATTATTCTCTCCACTATTTTTCCCTTCCGGTCCTTCAGTGAACATCTCCGATCCCCTCCTGATGCATTACCCTGCAGACCCAAACACTCATTATTCAAATTTATCAAGTGTTTTGGCCGAGTGTCGCAGCGATGGCTCACTCGTGTTCAGCTATTTGCCGACAATGAGCCCCAAATGAATACATTACTAGTTTTAAGGGGACCTTCCAGGCAATACGTGGACGTTCTGTTGGTTCTATAGCTGTAAAAGAGAGCAGTGAAAGAAGATAAGATGACACTTTGATGATACCCACCCGGGAAGTTTGACAATATGACATTTGAACAGGGCAGCGCGGCGTGTTCAAATGTGGCCCTGTGATTGGCCGGTCCAGGGTGAGCCCCACCTCCAGCCCAGTGACAGCTGGGATAGGCCCCGGCACCCCCACGGCCCCGGGCGGAGGACAAGCGTTGGATGACTGATGGCCGGATGGCCGGATGGCCGGATGGACATTTGAACATTTGAACAGAGAGTTCCATGGTAACACCACAGGAGCAACGTTCTCCAGTGAAGGCCTGCTTTCAGCCACGAGGCTGGATGAAGTAGCGGCCCACAAATCGAAAACACAAATTAAAATGCTTATTGTCCGTCGCAAGAGGTCGGAAAATCAGGCTCCCGGCTTTCATTGTGTGCCAACTTAAATCCAAAGTGTTGAAACAGGGATTTGGCAGCATGAGGGGCCGTTTAGCCTCTGATTACTACTTGCGTCGTAGTCCAAACATTCTTTTCTCTGCACCTCCCCACTGCTCTGGCCTCCTTACGCCTTACCGCTTTCCAGTCACAGACTTTAAACTGGAAGTGAGGAAATCTCAGAGTGGTAGCGGAGTCTTAATTGGAGTCTACTCATCTCAGTGGCCCAGTCGTAGCTCAGTCTTTGCCTTGTCTCGGGGAGGCTAGCAGCAGGGAGGCAAAACATTGCACAATGGGTAAAGAAGAAAGTTGTCATTTTCCACGAGTCTTTGGATGTAAGGTCCGCGGTCTGGACCTGAAACTCTCCAAAGTAGTCTTTAGATGTGAGCTGGCGTGAGATGATGGTTTTCCACTCAAAGTCTGAAGTTGCCAGCCCAGCTTCAGCCCTCACTCACCTTCTGTCAATTACCTGATCACACATCCTCAGCTCCACCCGGTGGCCAGATTGCCAAAGCCATCTCTGCTCGCATCACCTCTACCGGTTCCCCACAATTTCAGAACTTCTTGCATTTCTCCTGCCTGATCTCCTCGTTCTGATCCCGTCCGTCCCAGAGCCCGGTTTGATCACCCGGTGGCCCACTCCTTGCCTGTTCAACACCGCTTGTTTGCCTCACTGCCTGTAGTCCAACGGCTTGTAAGGCTAGACTGTTTTTCTGACTCCAGTTGACTGGAAACCATGGAAACCGACTGGTTTCCATGGCACCACCATACAGATGCCGCCCCGGCTGTCTTTCAATCAAAGGTGCATTCTGCTGTGCTGATCCTGACCCGGCAGTCACAGTGTTAATGACTTCATTCATGTTGGCGTTACAGCTAACCCAGAGAGGACTGGTGAGCGGGTGAATGAAAGTGCGAGGCAGGCGCAGCTTCAGCACCAGCTCCCGAGGAGAGAGGAGGCTAAGGGATTGACGTAGGATGGCATTTCCTTCTCCACCGGAGAGGCTGACTATCTGTTTGTGAGAAAATGTTGCCTAGGGATTTTGTGTACGTCAGTCCTTTCAAATGCTAGCGCATGTCTCCGTGTAGTTTCCTGTCTTTTCATTCGCTCCTCCCCCTAAATGAACCAAAGCAGCCAGCGTGGCGTGTTGTTTCAAGAGGCTGGACCGGGAACAATTTGCTTATCAGAGCTTTGATTGCATTGTAAGTGGTGACTTCAATAGCCCCAAGGACACATGCACAAAAGAACTGAACACATTTCCCAGATGCTTGGAGATAGAACAAAAATTCGAATATTCACGGCTCCTTTGGAAGCGGCATTCAGAGGGACGAGGCAGCTCACGGGGGTAATCGCCGCAGAGAAGAAATGGACTGAAGTGAAAGCAGGTTTGAACCCTGGGGAGTGGAGATGTCGGGGGTTGGGGTCACCCTCTCCATGTTTGAAAAAGAGGCGAAAAATCTTCCATTTTGAGAGCGCTCATAGTTAGCATTGGGCTAGCTCCCAGTTTCACTGCTGGCTTTCTTGGCCGAGGGTCGATCCCATGATGCACCCCTCTCTCCATCCCATCATGTGTCGATGCATACGGTGATATCACCGGCGGTGATGAATGGTCGGTGCCTCCCAACCCTCGGGCCTCCTCTGTAAGTCGCTCTCTATCCCTCTCTCTTTCTATTCCCAAAGTTGGTCGAGATAGATGGCCGCCCACATCGAGTTCGGATCTGTCAGAGGTTTCAGCGCCGGCAGCATTTCCTCGCGTCCTCTGGGGTGCATGTTGGCTTTCTGAAGATCATCTCGCTCTGCGCGGGGAGCGTCAGCAGACGACCGTGTTGTGATTTGACGTTTCATCAATGGAATCTGACATGACTTTGGTTTTGGTTCCGTCTGATCTCGCCCGAGTTTCTTTGACATCCTCCAAGCCCCAGCTTGTGAGTGGAGGCCCAGGAGCAGGATCGAATTCCTCGTATGTTGTAACGCACCTGGGAGCCGGGTCTTTCCGGGGCCTCCCGTTTTTTCCTGACAACGTCGGAGGGGGAGACGGACGTCCGCTCTGAAGGCCTAATTGCGGGGCCTGTGAAGGAAGACGGAGACGAGGATGAGGTGGGAGGGAGGGAGGGTCCGCCGGGCTCTTGAGGTCAACAGATTCAGATCTCTGTTCTGCTCTCTGGACGTGAACAGACGGCATGGGCTAAATTTAAAAGCTTTAATATAAAATGATGGAAAAAGAAATTGAAAACTTATAGCACAGAGGGCAGCCGGTGCCAGATGGGCTGTGTGAGGGAGGGAAGTGTTGCAAATAAAATGGGTTACAACATCATTTCTGTAAGTTCAGCAATGAGTGGCGCAAATAGTATGGCTGTCTTAATGCACTTTGTAACGTCAGTTGGCAAATACCAACTGCATTTGGGTTTTTCTGGGCGACGCGGCCGATCTGGATGAAGTGCAGACATTGGAGGTACATGCTGATTTCTGAAATGTTTGGACGTTCGCAGAAATTCAAATGAAGTTGCAAAGGGAGGATGGACGGCTTGTTGACCGGGAACCGATGGCGGCCGCCGTCCGTCCCATGGGACTGATTCGGTGCTGGATCACTGCGTTATTAGCGCTGTCCCACTGATTAACTCCTCTCCAGGTTCCCTGACGCCTGGTCATGAGATATGGAGGACCCGAGTCCTGCCCCCCCCTTTTACAATCTGCTGCCTTTGTTGGGAAGCGGTTATTTGTTTTTCCGCTTCTCCGTGATGTGACTCTGACTCCTTGTTATTAATAAATAACTTTAATTACAGCAAATAAAAATGATGCTTTATCGCTGCCCCCTCTCCCCTGGGTGTGCTGGGCTCGAACAACGCTATTAGCTGAAGTTATTGTGTTGACCAGTCATCAGCAGGCACGGCAAGGCGCTGATGTTTCATGCCTTCAGCGAAAAGCAGCAAACCACAATAATGTTAGCGACTGCCAAAACAAAACTAGCATTGCATCCGTTGAAAACGGCCTCTCCTTCATTTTTGATCAGTGGTGTTTATCAACCTCCCGCCGCTCCATTTCTCCACGTGAAGGAGAAAATTTGTTTGGAAATCAAATGAACGGCTTCATTTTTTTATTTTCAGTACCCTCAGGGCCATTTACAGTAACTGCAAACAACAGCAGATGGTTCCTCAGGAGTCCTCCACCGTGACTGTAAAAGTATACAATCCATTCAGGTTCCAGGTTCGATCAAGCGGTCGAAGGGGTTCTTCTTTGTGAAGTTTGCCCTGCCCGTGTGAATTCCACGTAGGTTTGAATGAAAGGGTGAACGGTGGTATGTGTTTGCAGTGTCTGCAGGGATCAGCCCGTGTTACCAACGATGATTCGTGCGACTCTTGCATCAGAATTTGCTGCGACCAAGCCTGGGACAGAAATTCTGTTTTTTTTTTTTTAACTCGAGCCAGTGGGGGGGCAGCACTAGCCAGAGTGATCGGTTTGTCACTGTTCCGGCTCCTCCGGAAGCCGGGCCAAGCTGCCCTCGAGCAAGACACCATGGCGACACCGTCGCCATCAATGAATGCATGTGAGCGTTAAGAGGTGAGTCGATTCCAACGGCGGACAGCACACTTGGAGAGCACTACTTCAGTGGTCCAGAGACGGTACCTTGAGGTGCACCCTTGGCAGGGAAAGTGCTACTGTCAAGTCCAAAGACAGTGCCTTTGGGTGCACCCGAGACTTGGGGAGGACTTCTTCACTGGTCCAGAGACAGTACCTTGGGGCGCAACCTGGACTGGGGACAAGCAATTTTAAGAGAAGAGCACTCGGTACTAGGATGGTTCTGAACACGGAGCCTGATACGAGGAACCCATACATTTGCAGAGTCATGTTGTTTTTGTCATCGTGCGATGGAAGCAATGCAGGACGTGTGTTTGTTTTGTTCCACAAGCCCACAGGGGCGGGACGTCTGACAGGAGGGCACGGGAGCTCCGACACACCTGAGCGAACCAAGCCTCACACAAGCAGACCCGATAAATAACACCGAGGTGTGTTAATACTCCCTCATTAGAAGCTTTCATGCTTGTTTTCAAAAGGGCTTTCATGGGCCTTTCAACCATTTCAAAACTAGCTTATTCCTCGAAAGACCTGGCCACGCGTCAGCAGGGTGTCGAATAAAGTGGCATATTGAACCCAAATGAGAGCACTTTTAAAACAAAATACAAATAGTAAAAGAGCAATTCCATGCTTTAATTGCTGTTATTAAATGGATGCACATCAACCCTGCTGATAGTGGCGCGGCAGCATTCCAACCCAGAGCGGACGGTTTCACTCTGCGCCGGGACGGATGGATGGACGAGCGGATGAGGACAGTAGAACCACATCATAGGCTAATCATCACTCTGGGTTTCAAATGAGCTGGCCATCCCTGTCGGAGGGCTATGCAAGGGCAAAGTACGGCGCAGGGTGAGGAGGCACCACCGGCGGGGCCGTTGGTGGCTTCACCCTGAGGGGATCCTTGTTTTCAGCGCAATGCCTGCATCCACGTAGACCTACAACCACGTGGGTCCTGAGATCTGCCCTTCAGGGCCAGGTTAGCCAGTCAGCAGCTGTCTTCACCTGCTAGCGGGGTTTACCCAGAATGCTTTGCAGCCCATCCCCTCCCACTGACACACTCACGCACAAACCACTTCGTCTGTGGACGCAGTCCTTAGCAGACACACATAGGACAAACAACATCACCTCATAAGGGCCGTGCTGGACGCTAAATACAACGCATAAAGTATGTACTGCACTGCTTTGCACACACACACACACACACACACACACACACACACACACACACACACACACACACGCACACAAACACACACACACATGTGAGTCTTCATGGATGTTAATTGCAGACTGACAGAGGCCTGTGTTTTGTGTAACTGGACAAATACTTGTGTGTGTGTGTCTGTGTGTGTGTGTGTGTGTGTGTGTGTGTGTGTGCGCTAAGTGCTCAGATGCCGGGCTGGGTCTGCGTACGTGCCCGCCGTGCACAGTTAGTTTGGGACATTGGAGCGCGCGGCACCGGGGCGTCTCAGGTAATCGCTCATAATCAGAGAAGACCCGAGGCCTTGGGCCGGGTACATGGATGCGAACGCCCTGACCGCCGCACTTCTGAGAAATTCATTTCCTCCTCCCGGCACGCCGACGCCAGCCAAACCAGCTGGCTGTCCTCAGGTAAAAAAAAAAAAAAAAGTGACCCGTTTCCCGATGCCCGCGTCGCGGCGCAGTAATAACGGGTTGCCATGTTAACGCGGGTGCTCTGCCGCACGGCCAGCAATATGATAAACACCGGCCAATAAGGAGCGTGTTACCGAGGGAAACGGCCTTATCGCCCTTCTATCGCTGAAGCAACTCGCCTGCTTTCACTCAGCATGAGGATAATCACTTCATTTGAGAGGAATGGCGCATTTCAACAAAGTGCTGCTCATCTTTCCATTCACTTGTGGAAACAGCAGCTCGTGGCAGATGGCAGAACGCTCAGATCACGCTCCTCTCTGGAGATACCTCACTCACCTCTCACTGGAGACACCTCACCCTCTGAGGTCTGGAGACACCTAACCCTCTGAGCTCTCGAGACACCTCACCCTCCGAGCTCTCGAGACAGCGTCCATCAACATTTTGAAGAAAGTAGGACAGAAAGAAAGAGCTTGCATTGAAAAAGTCCCTTTACTCAAAGGCTGGGATTGGACAGGAATGCAATCGAAGGAGCACCTAAAGACATTCAGTTATACTCAGTGGCAGGGAGAAGAAAGACAGATAAAGAAAGAAAGAATGAAAGACAGAGAGAAAGAAAGAAAGAAACGGGTGAAAGTTTGAGTTCAAAGTTACCTCATTTCAAAGACAGCCTTTGTGTTCCTTGAAACACCTTGTTTTAGAAATGATCCATCTATCTATCTATCTATCTATCTATCTATCTATCTATCTATCTATCTATCTATCTATCTATCTATCTATCTATCTATCTATCTATCTATCTATCTATCTATCTATCTATCTATCTATCTATCTATCTATCTATCTATCTATCTATCCATCTCTCTCTCTCTCTGTCTTTCTATGTGAAGACCTGTGCTTCCGGGCAGAAGATAGAGTGGCTGAATCCTTCAGCGGGTCTGGAGATCTGCTTCTCCTGTTTTACTGCATGACATCATGTGGACATTAAACCTCCCAGCAGGAGATATGGACTGGCCGCTTTGTTCCTGCCACAAATCAGGAGAGACCGGGAGGACGGGGTAGACGGGGAGATCAGGGAGATCAGGGTGGACGGGGAGGATGGGGACGATGGGGAGGACGGAATGGACGGGGAGGTTGGGGAGATCAGGGAGGTCAGGGTGGCTGGGGAGGACGGGGAGGATGGGGTGGACGGGGTGGACGGGGAGGACGGGGAGATCAGGGAGATCAGGGAGATCAGGGAGATCAGGGAGGTCGGACGGGGTGGACGGGGAGGACAGGGAGGACAGGGAAGACGGGGCGGATGGGGAGATCAGGGAGGACGGGGAGGACGGGCTCGGCCGTCCCTCCAGCATCCAGAAGATCCCGCCTGTCTGCGGGTGCAGGAGGGTCTCTGTCTGAGTGCGTGATGGAGGAGGACGGCGTGGCACCGGCTCTCCACCTGAGCAGAATCCTCTGTTCGCCCATAGAGAGCGACGGGCCGCAAAACAAACGTATTTTTCATGAGGCTCCTCCGGCGTACAGCCAGAGACAGCCTCCTTGCGTCCTGCTGTCAGAGAATGGAGATCTCCAGCAGCCTCTGGCCTCCTCCTCACCACGCTTCAGTCACCACATTGGAATCAGTGTGTGTGTGGGGGGGTGTTTATCGGTGGAGCTCTGGACCAGCTGCGGATGGAAACCCAAGGAACCCCAAATTAGAGGTTCAAGAAGTTTGCTCCTCAGGGTATCCAGGCTATCCTCTCTGCCGTCCATACGGGACTGGGAACACCTCACGTTTACCTGAAGATATGGACCATGTGGACGAGGAGAGGGGAGGCTCGGCTTCTCTGCTGATGAATGCTGCACCTTTGACCCCATCCTGGGGTAGAAGATGGATGGATGGATGGATGGCGAATGGATGGATGGATGGATGGATGAATGGATGATGGATGGATGGATGGATGAATGGATGATGGATGGATGGATGGATGGATGGATGGATGAATCAGCATCCTTCTACCCACATCTTCTCCAACCTTCCTCTGTCCATGTGCAAACCATCTCCGTGTTACTTCATCTCCAGAACATCTGATGGACTCCTTCCTGATCCTCTCCATCCTCCTCCCTCCCAGAGAGCAGCTCTGCCTCCTGTCTTCTCCCCAGTGTCTCCAAACCAGACCCCATGGCTGCTCCCACCTCCGTCTTCACCTTTGCTTTCCTTCTGGCTGATGCCCCCAATGAACATCTTCCATATTTATGAATGTGTGATGGACACACGAGTTGATCAGTGAATGATTCTTGGCTCTGCACTCACCACACAAAAACAGAAACATCTCCACCTCTGCTTTTCAGAGTTACAACCAAAGGCCTCCTCCATCCTTCTCTATACCCCTGCTGCTGGAGAGGAGCTCAGTGCAGAGCTCAAGCTTAGAACACTGCATGAAAACAACCCAATCTTCTCCTCTTCAAAGTGTTTTTCTGGTGTTTTCAACAATCCCAGGATGAATCCTGGCAAGAGCGCTTGTTCAGAGTGAAGAAGAAGATCTGCGTTGAGCATGGATGCAAATATTCTCGCTGTGAGAAGTGAATTTCTCAGGTGGTCCCGAGAGTCCGGAGGTGAACCCGGAATTAACTGGCCTCCTTCTCTGAAGAATACATTTCACTCTGCGGAGTTTTGCCTGACCGACGGCTCAAACAGAGGAATAATAACAAAAGAATAGCAATGAATTCATTGGCTCACAACTGAGAATTGAGATGTCGGTGTTAGACAGAACGGAGGTCAGGGCCTTGAGCTCACAGGTCAAATGATTTCACTCAGGTCGGAGTGACTCTGTGCTCGGGGCCATCTTCCTCTTTTATTTGGAAGAAAAACAAACATTTATGTGCGGGCCCCCCTCGTAGAATGTGGTGGACGAAGGCATTACTGGAATGTCGTTGACTCCTCTGAGCCGAACCGCGTGGGCTCGTGGATTTAACCTGGCGGCGGCACCGTGCGCCGCGGTTTGCAACAGAGCCGCGGGCAGATGAGTCCAGCCTGCTTCTCGGGAGGACAGGTCGGATCAATGCCCCCACTTTTTTCTCCTGATAATCCAATAACATGAAGTAGTCTCAGCTGATAAAAATGGCAAATGCGTGCCTTCAACCTGCATGAAATGTAATGCGTTGCCATGGAAATAGGATCACGCGTTATGCGGGTGCGAGGCGACCCTCTGCCGTCATCTGGTGGCTAAAGCGTGTCACTACAGTAAGCGTGGTCATATCGGGAATTGCAGACTCATTTTCAACTTCGTCCACCTGCTTGTATTTAAATTGAATAATCTATACACTTTCGTATTTAGACGTATTTTTCCTATATTGATAGGACCTAATGTGCCTTTTTTAACGTCTGTGTTGGACGACAAGCTCACCATTTGTATCCCACAGACCACAAAGGCAGCCCTGGTCCGTCGGTTTGCGTCGCTGTCAGCGGTCCGGGTGGAAACACGGGAAGCCGGACGCCGTGTGCTTCACCTCATTGTATATAAACACTTGAAGATTTTATAGCGCGATAATTAAAGTTGAGACCTTCATTTTAGTCGGTAGTTACCGCGGAATGATTTCCTCCCGTTAAGAGTCCTGCTTCATCCTAAAGGTAACGTCTTCCGCCCATTTTCCTTTAGATTGTGTTAGCTATATCGCTAGCATGCAGCCCAGGTAACTTAGCTAGCCGACACCTTTTTAATTTTAGCTCCTGTGTCTTCGTCTGTCATTTGTTATAAAAATACATTGTCACATTTTTCTATATCTACACACCTTTTTTCCTACAGCGGTTTTTCCTTGTGTATATCTTTTTTCTTTGAATGCTTTTTCTTGTTTTCTTGTTCACCCTTAGCAACTGTAGCAACTGTTGCCCACCAGGGATGTTCACTGTCGTTCTCAGGAAACGAGTTGTTCATGTTCTCCGCTAAAGTCCTCCGCAAGAGAGGAAACCCTGTTTTTACCAGACATAAAGTATTTTTTCTCAAACCGAATATTTGTAAAGACACAGCTTGATGTCAACAATACGAGGAGTCGGCGTAACGTCTGCAAAATAAACCCTAAGGTTGCCTCCTTTGATTTTTGCACGTCAGTTCCATCAGCTATGTGAACTAATAAAACCCATTTCAATGTTTCAAAATTGATTAGTAGATTTAGGAAAACATGACGGAGCATCGTGGAGTTATGCTATGTTGCTGCTGCATGCAGGTTTGGAAGTTAACGCTGTTGTAAAACTTGTCAATTTTCACTTAACTCTGTTTCCTGGAGTAAATGATCAGACAGCAGGTTGATGCCCTTCTTCTATGCAGGGTCTGTGACGGCGGGCGTCCGTGGTTGGAGGTGAAATAGCGTGCAGCGGTTCTAAGCGGACTCTCCTGTCCTCAGGCATGTCGTTCCACCAGGACCGCGGGGGTCCGAGGGGAGGGATGCCCCCCGGCCAGCACGGCTCCCTGCAAAACTACCGTCCAACCAACCTGAGGCCGCCCCCTCCGCAGCCTCCCGTCCCCCCCTACCATTATGACCCTCAAACGCCTCCCGCTTCAGGCTACCACGGCAACAGCAGCTATGTACCTCAGCACCCAGACTTCATGCCGTACGCGCCTCCGCTGCCTGCGCAGACCCCCGGGCCTCTCAATCCCTGCCCAGTGCGCCCACCTTTCCCCAAGCCCCCCGTCCGGCAGAGCTTCCCTGACCCCCCGCCCAATTTCCCGCCTCCTCCGCTGCCGAGCTCCGCCGGCGGTCCCCCAGTCGGACCCCAGGTGTCGGCACAGAACGCCTACCACCCTTACATGATGCCCCCCGTGCCTCCGCCACCGCTGCCACACCTGCCCATGCCTCCGCCGATGGCGTCTCAGTCCATGAGCTACCACCCTCCGTACTCCATGAGCTACCCCCATCCTCCCCATCCTCCCTTTCCCCCTCCCACTTTCAACCCGGGGTATGCCCAGAGTCCTGGCTCCTTCAAGCCCGACCACAGCTTCAGGGAACGGGGGCAGTACAAGTACGAGAAGCCCATGGACATGACTCGGAGGTCTCCCGAGAGAGGGTACCGCCACGACGACCACCGGCAGAAGAGCCACGGTTTTTGCGACAGGCACAAAATGGAGTTCCCGGTGGAGAGGAAGGACCGCGGGAGGAGCCCGGACCGGCATGGCAGGCCCGAGGGCGGGCGCTACAGGTCCGACTACGACAGGGGCCGGACGCCGCCCCGGCACCGCAGCAGGGATCGGAGCAGGTACGCCCACCACTCGCCTCTGAGATACGCAGACAAAGTCACGTATTCATTTCCAAACCTATGTCACGCAGGGAGAGGTACCGCCACAGAGACAGCCGGAGATCCCCGTCCCCTGACCGACACCGCAAGCGGCCGCGGAGGTAAACGCGTCTTCATTCGGCTCAGAGCGCCCGATCCCGCAAGCCGGTGTTCGTGGGGCTCCGGACCAAACAAGGAGATATCCAGAAATACTTAGCAAAGATGCCAAATATACGTGTGAAGAGTTTCGGAATTCTAAATCCCTCGAAGGTCACAGAGATTTCTGGGATGATCAACAAGATTTCCGCTCAGTTCATCTGGGTAGCTGTAAAAAGAGTAAACCGGCAGTGGGCGTATGGGAACCGTGATCAGATATTTGACATAACCTCACTCACTTCACCAGCCAGAGTTGTTTTTGGTGTAACAACCTCCTACCTGTTTGACAATACGGAGAGCAAACAGAGGACATTTGTCGGAAGTGACGTCCTCTGATTTCGCTGCAGCAGCCCCGCCGGGGTATGTCCTCTACCTGCTGCTCGGAGCCGCCAGTGCAACCCTCTAATACGCAGCTGCATTGCCATTTTAATTCCTTTTGCGTCCATCCTTTATGGCGCCGGCGAGCCAATATGCACTGGGGCTTTGCGAGTGTCACATACCTTTTCATATTCTCATATTCTCTATCAGCGAGCAGTACATAACAAAAGTGTGTCTGAGCCCCTGTGATAACAGGTCCAGGGTGAGCCCCCCCCCCCCCCCCCCCCCCCCCCCCCCCCCCCCCAAGGGGGCGGGGGGGGGAGGGGGATTTTTTTTTAATATTTAAAAAAAGAGAAAAGGCCTTTTTGGAAAATTTTTCCTCTTTTTT
>CAAKHD010000248.1:77412-127379 GCA_901007705.1 Fistularia tabacaria | reverse complement strand
GGTTTATATTTTTTTGTTTTTTCAATTAAAACTAATTCCTTTTTTTTTTTTTTTTTTTTTTTTTTTGTCGAGGTTTATATGTTTCTCCATCCATTCAATTCTTTTATCTGAGGAAGTCTGATTTTAACTGGCTCAAATGTCCAGTAAAATTTTGGTGACGGTAGAAGAACAGTCTTTAAAGTTGCCAAAGTCTTCCTGACCTAAACAGACCTAAACTTCCTGACAGTCATGAACAGAGCAAACCTTTACATCTGTTTTTGTAAATAACAAAATGATCTCTAATGAACGTTGTCCTCTCTTCATCACAGCGTAAATGAACTGTATGTGGATGATCCAGATAAAGACAGTGGTGGGAAGATAGAAGTGAGTTTAAACATCAGTTTGCCAAACTTACACTGTGATTGTGAGTATATACATAATATATACACATATTAAACTATTTCTCTGCATTACACATTTGTATATTGTCTGTTCAGTACTGTTGATGGGCTGTTGTTATGTGTTTGTGTGCGTGCGGTTGTTTTGGGGCGTCTTTGTCTCGGTCTGTAATCCCAAGTTCGATTCCTGGCTCATCTTGTCTGCATGCCATAATGTCCTTAGGCAAGACCTCTGGCATGCTCTGTGTGTGTGTGTGTGTGTGTGTGTGTGTGTGTGTGTGTGTGTGCCTATAAATTGAAATAGTGGGCCTTTTAAACGTCCCACAATGCGGAAATTTAATTCGCACAGCAGAAAGTGGACAGTGCAGTACAGGTAGTTACGTATAATAATAAATATGATATCCATCCTTAGTGGGGTGATATGAATCACAATTGCTTTGGCAGTATTATGTGTGATAAATATTATAAGGTAAAACCAGTAGCATGCAAGTATTTGAAAATAAAGAAAATAACATAATTTAAAAAGGATGTGCGCAAAACAAACAGTGAGGCAGACTCAACATCCCTTGAGGGTTTGTTTACCTCGCAATATTGTGGCCGGCCGGTCTTAGATAGCACTAAAGCAGAGGTTTACTTGACCAAGAAAAAAGAAAAAAGGGCCTCCTGTTGTTTCTTGCGCTGTATAATGTCAGAAGTGGGCTGGCCGGCCGAACCATGCTAGGACCAAGAGCAGTCACTTGTTATTTTCTCCCATCATGACTCCCCTCCGAAACTATGCCCAATGACAAACCCAACAGTCCACTTTGTGTGTGTGTGTGTGTGTGTGTGTGTGTGTGTGTGTGTGTGTGTGTGTGTGTGTGTGTGTGTGTGTGTGTGTGTGTGTGCGTGTGTGTGTGCGTGCGCGTGCGCGTGCGCGTGCGCGTGCGCGTGTGCGTGTGTGTGTGTGTGTGCGCGTGCGCGCCGCGCGGTTTGCCCTGCACAGATAGAGCACATGTTCGCCCAGGCCCGAGCGATACTCAAAAGGTGGCAGAGCGAATTAATGCTTGTGTGAACAATTGAGTCCAGACGTGTGTTGGAGGCTCCGGCCTGCAGGCGAACACCTGCGAGCCATATGTTAAAAGAAGAGAACACCAATGACGTGCTTTCTTTACGCAGCTCAAGATGTCAGTGTGCGCATAGCTATGGTTTATTTCTGTTTTCTCCTTTTTTTTTTTTTTTCTTCATCAGAATGGTTCCTCTCGCATACCGGCTAATGTTATGTTTAGAATGAAGCTGCATTTAGATAGATAAAAATACACTTCAACTCTTCACCTTGCTGGCCCGACACTGTAAATCCCTCTGTTCTCGACGCCTCCAAACAGGTAGTCATCCATTAAAAATGTACTCTGCCGGAGAAATCAAAACACCATCTCTCTCTGCTGACCTTTCCAAGGTTGCCAGAGCTTGATTTGTGACTTCATGGAAAAGCAGCACTGCTTGTAATAAACTTAAAATTATTTTCTCCCTCCCTGGATCAACTTCACACGTACACACGGGCAGTCCTGTACTCCTTAAAAAGGAGAAATGAACAACACGCTTGCACACACAACAGAGCGCGAGACTTCACTTATATTTATGTCTTGTATTTTAAGATCACCACAAGGGGTTTCAACTTCCTCTGAATGTCAAAGGTCAGGCAGACAGCATGTAGAGGTTTTAGCGAGGACCCAGCAGACGTCACACTCAGCGCTGATGCGCCGACACATAGCCTGGTCTCCGAAAATAGGCCACTGCCAGTGTGCCAACACACAGCGTCCTGCGGGTGGGGTGGGGTTGGCGGTGGTGGGTTAGGGAAGACTACATGGAAAAACACGGGCGAAGAGTGTAACTGCAACCCCATGGGATTGGAAAGTGGTGTGATTTCTCTTTGAGGTTCTTCGCTGTTTAGGATTTAGGGTTCCTAACATTTTTAACATCGGTTCGCTTTAAATGTGTGAGAAAAATATCAAAAAGAGTATTAAAGGCTTCTAAATATGGACTGTTTTTAACCTGGAGGGAGTAGCCGATCGGCCTGAACGCTTGGGCCAGGTCCGCGATGTCATCAAGGAACAGTCCAGCGGCCACATTTGCTCTGACATTCAGCCATTGCGCTCTGTCGTCACCATCGCGAGAGCATTTTTGTTCCATGCTGTAATTATTATCATATTACTGTGGGGTTGCAACATGCCCAAACTACAAAAAAAAAAAAAAAAAAAAAGATTTTAAAAAAAAAAAAAATCCAATGATGAGTTATTGCTGGGGAGCCTGGAACAAATCGACTCTTTATAAGGGAAAAAAAAGCAAATAGTAGTCAGCTGGTTCATCTGCTTTAAAAATTCAAGACTATCTCCAAAATGCTTTAAAAATTCAAGACTGTTTCCCAACTATTTCTAGACAAGCACCGATTACTGGATTTATACTCCTTGTTAAATACTATTATTGTCACAGAAATACAATGCTTTTAATAGAGATTTTTTCACGCTCGCAACGTCTCTCTCTCGTCTTCACGTTTTTTTTTTTTTGTTGGTGTTGATTATTTCAATATTTTTAATTGATTATTTTCTACATAATTCCATGATGATTCATTGGTAGTGTTTTGATCATTTTTGTAGGGAATATATTGGGCATTATTAACTGGTTTATTACTTAGTAATGACTTCTTTTATCATCAACCCCTAGATTAGATTACAAATCATGCGCACAATATAATAAGATATCAAAGACTTCTTATGACAATATATTTGCTCAGGTCAAATATCAATCAGTTTCCGAAATCATGAAAGATACCTTTTATAGTGACAGGTTAATTATCAGTAAAGAGCAAGAAGTTAAAGATACTGAATACTGATTGCGTCTCGCCCTGTTTATTTTCTCCTCTTTTCCAGTGGTGGGCTTAGACATCCAGGATGAAATGGGCCGACATGAAGTCGGCCACATCGACAACTCAATGAAGATTCCCCTCAACCAGGGGGGCGGCTGCCGCTTCGAGGGAGAGTTCACCATCAACAAAGTAAAGCGTCTTGCGTCTCTGCTTTTCTTTGCTTGAGTCTACAAAGAGAAAGGAGGGAGAGCTTCGTATGACAGAGAGGGAGAAAGGGGGCTAGATGGTGTGTTAATCCGTTTGGTGTCGAACACCGTCCTGGAGTTATTGGTGAACCGGGAGGCGCCCCCGCAGTGTTGTCTTGGTCCAGCGATGCCCTGTTGGTCCCCCGTAAACACCGCATGCGTCACTCTTTCCTGTGTATTTGGGATGATTCACCCAGCAGTTAGCATTTAACGCCAGTCCCTGGATTACTTGGAAAGATAGCCGCTCGGATGAGGGCAGAGCATTTTGTCCGCGGGCGAGGAACGTTTAGTTTCCAATCTCCGTGCTGGTTCAGACTTGGTTATTAGTTAACCAAATGTGTTGCAGGTGTTATTCACACAAATGTGTGTGTGTGTGTGTGTGTGTGTGTGTGTGTGTGTGCGTGTGTGTGCGTGTGTGTGCGTGTGTGTGCGTGTGTGTGTGTGTGTGTGTCCCTTCAGGTGCCAGGAAACTTCCATGTGTCGACACACAGCGCCACGGCCCAGCCCCAGAACCCTGACATGACCCACACCATCCACAAGCTGGCCTTTGGAGAGAAGCTCCAGGTGAAAAGATGTGCACACAAACACACACACTGACATCCATTACACAGCAATGATGTCATGGCGTCAGTGTTTAAAAATAAGCCTAGAATTTTTACCCAAGGCGTGATTTTTGCTGACAATCTCATGTTCCGCCTTGGGTAAAAAAAAAAAAATTGCAAATGCAGCTTCTTTATTGATGAAGCGCAGCCTTATAGATGCTTTCCTCTGATTTATCAATGCGTGAAGTTCTAAAAACAACAAGGCCATTGTGCACAAATGTGACTCGGGCCTTGGCTACATCAAGTCATCAGGGTATAGCCATGTCCTTTATTTGGAAGTGTGATTTCACCAGTGAATTAATAGCAAGGCTCACATGATTTTGGAGAGACAGGCCTTTGCAATTGCACAATGTGGTTGTGAGTGAAAAGACAATTGTCATTCTATATGTATTGATTATGATGTCAATTTCTGCTCCTGTCTATTTAAGGTAAAAAAAGTCCAAGGAGCTTTCAACGCATTAGGAGGAGCCGACAGGCTGTCTTCCAATCGTACGTACACGCGCCTTCACCACCACCCCGGTTTACGTAATATCTGTGCCCCAACTAAGAGACTGCGTTTCATAATGGTTTCAACCAAAAGGACGTTTTGCTCAGTGTTGCTCAATGGCTTTACCTATCTAGCATGATGCAAACCAGAAGTTATGATAAATATAACAACATTAACATGCAGTTGTTACCGAATGGCATTGTGACAGAGTTGAAAAGTAATGTTACACAGAGCTTTTAGTATTTCTCGCTGTCTTTAAATCAATTTTCTTGAAAATTTTTTTGCTGCCCTTACCAAAGAGCCTTGTTTATTGGCCGTGAGATTTGTCCCATCTGCTAGGATTGAAAAAAAAAAAAAACACAAAACAAAAGCAAATATCAAACAATTTAATGGACAGAAAATGTTTGCATGAATCATTCCAATTGGTTTTAAAGGCCTTAAAGAGAGCGTCATTTTCATCACACTCTTATTTCAAATATTGACATACACTGTGTCCTCCTGAACACAGACAGCATGTTGAAATCTTAATAAATAGAAAAATTGAGACATGAAGCAGTGCTCTTCGGTATCCACTTTCTCATCATCTCCAGGGTTTCCACGGGTGCTGGAAAACCTTGAAAAACGCTTTAATGAGGTATTAAATGCTCAAAACCCTTTGGAAGTGTAATACCTGGTTACTATGTGCTTCCAACCAGGACAAAGCCCTGTATCTCAGAGATGTATATGTCAGCAAAATAATCCACAAGCATTGTTTTACTTCCAGCATTGGCTTCCCACGACTACATACTGAAGATTGTTCCCACGGTTTACGAGGACCTGTCGGGGAAGCAGAGGTTCTCCTACCAGTACACGGTAGCAAACAAGGTGCAGCATTCCTCCTGATCCACGCCCACCCTCTGCTCTCGTCGTGAAAGCGCCGCCGCCGTCCTAACATATGGCCACTGCACGTACCGCTGTGTTCATATGTGCACTCACCTGAAAGAGAAAGCTCACCCCCGGTGACTGGAAACGTCCCCTAGATGTCAACAAACCATAAAAACACTTCTTGGAATCGCGTTGACGAACAGCCATGTTTGAAGTTTGGGTTAATAACAGTGCTGATCATCACCAAAGCACGCAAGGCGGCTCACCTTGGTGATCCACGTCATGTAAACGATGGTGGTTTTGCGAAGGAATGTGATTAGTGCACATTCCCTGATGTCATTGCACAATAATAACACGTTTTGGCTTTTTCCTGTGTACTTCATCTTAGTTCTAGCGAGCCAAGATTCATGACTGATGAATCATTTCTGACTTTTCAGTGACACTATCTGAAACCAATTCTGTTCTGACTCATCGAGAGCGCTGCCATGAACGTGCCTCTTAAAATAACAGAATTAATTCTCCGATCACTGATTTCAATTATTTCACCTGGGCAAACTCTTGATGTTTTGTTTTTTTTTCCCCCTCCTCTCCCTCGCAGGAGTACGTCGCCTACAGCCATACGGGCAGGATCATACCGGCCATCTGGTTTCGATACGATCTCAGTCCAATCACAGTCAAGTACACGGAGCGGAGGCAGCCTCTGTACCGCTTCATCACAACGGTGAGTGTGTTCGGCTTTGTCCAAAAGTCCACTCGTTTACATCGAAGCCGCTTTCACGCCGCTAAAAATAGGGATGCGAAGATTGTAGCCAAAGCAGCTGTGATTCATATCATCCCACTAATGATGGAAACTGTGACTCAGGTGAAGAGGATTGGGAAAGTTTCATCGTGAAAAAGGTTTTGTCTGGCCGTCCTTGGTCAGAACGGGCAGTTCAGCGCAGTTTCAGCGCAGTATATTGTGTATATGTATTATCAGCAACCCGTACATCATGTGGCAGAGAGGAAGTGGGTGGTCAAGACAGCAGGACGTTCACCGGCGACTGATATTCAACTCGTCTGTGACATGAACACTGCTTTACTTAAAAAAGACAAAACAAAACAAAAAAACATTTGTTCAAGAATTAGCTAAAAAATAGGAAATGGTTTGATGATGGTTTGAATTTTATATCAAGCTAAAATATGCGAGTGATGTAAAGGAAGGTGTTTGATGGACACTGCAACATGAATCTGTAACAAATAATTAATAATTCGTTTCTAGACTGTTCATTGAGAGGAAATAATTCGAAGACCTTAGTTTTAGAAGACCTTAGTTTTCAATTACTTAATAGGAAATCAAATGGTATTTGTAGGTTTCCCATTTGTTACATTTCCCCTGACTAGAGTTTATAAAAAGGTAACTAGATTTTTATTTACTTTTCCTCAATTTTAACATCATCTTTGTCATGCTGACCAGTAATAAGCTCAGCATTAAGTTGCATGTTTTAGGGATGACGCCCCACTGTTGCTTTCCTTTTGTGTGGTTCAGTGTCACCGTGAACCGAAGGCGAGGACAGGAATGACTGGGCTCTTTAGTGTGATTATGAGTCACGGCCCAAGTGAGGCTCTTTGCCGGATTCTTGCTCATACAGAAATATCAGTCATGTACAAAAAGGGGTGGATCTCAAGACCAGCCATTTGTGACCATACAAGAAAATATCAAGCCTTTGTAAATCTGACATGGGTTGTATCTCCTGTAGATTTGCGCCATTGTGGGAGGGACGTTCACGGTCGCAGGCATCATAGACTCCTGTATATTCACTGCATCGGAGGCCTGGAAGAAGATCCAGATCGGGAAAATGTCCTGAGGACCGCTCCTCAAGCCCTCCCTGTGTCTTATTTATAAAAGCGAATTTCCCTAGCCTGTTAACTAAATCCAATCCTTCTTTGAGGAGATTGTGTTACCCTGACCAACGAAGAGGCTCCAGCGCTCAATTTAACTATCAGGCTACACGATCAGTCACCGCGGCTCCTCCCGAGCTCTTCTGGGACTGGCGACATGAGGATGCTGACTATCAAATGTCCGCTTCCTCTGTCCTCGGTATCAGGAGAGGACATGGAAAAACGTAAAGTGTCGCGTGTCAGCGTTTTGTTTTCTTTCTAAACCGCTACGGGGGGATCTCAAAGCCACAGCGGATAATTTAACAATAATGTAAAACCCAGTATGTGCCGATACCTGGTCCCCTAAATCAACCCGTCGTCCGCTCTACATTTCGGATTCCCGGTTTGCATCTCATCCTCTTCTCTTCTACGGTAGATCTCTTGGATTCTGTAAACAGCAATGCAAAAAGACTTCTTTGTAGATTTCTACACAAACCAGTGTTACTGATGCTGTTTAAACATGTGCTATGTAACATTACAGGGTTGTTGTTTTTTATTTTATTTTTTTATTAATTTTCCAGCACATTTTATATCCCGTATTCAAACCGAAGGTCGGTCATCTGCTCTCATTCCTTCTTTATTTCCCAGTGGCTGCCACTAAAAGCAGTATGTTATGTTTATTTTCCTTCGGTGTGTATTACAACTGCAGAATGAAGGCATTTGGGTTTCAGATATGTTATTATCATGAGTTTCTGGACTTTTTTTTTTTTTTATATATATATATATATATATATATATATATATATATTTGTGTCTTTCCTCCCGGAACCATCTTTTCTTTCGCACTATTTTAGAAAATGTAGCGATGGGTCGTGGCAACGGAGAATGTTTTACGTTTGTTATGGTACACGAGTCTATTTTTTTAAAATGAAGTTGTTTTGTAATATTTTGGTTCTTTTTTTTGGTAAGCTTATAGTCATATATATATATATATATATATATGTTTTTTTTTTCTTTTCTTTATTTCCCCCCCTCATGGGTCATTCCTAGTTACTGCAGTTGTTACAGTCAAGATCAGTGATAATCGCAGGGCGCTGGGAAGTGGCCCTTTCCGACTCGACGGGTCACCTGTTCCCCAGTCCGTCTTGAATTATTCTGTAATGCCATGTGTTTCTCAAGTAAAGGTGCCATTGACGTTGTGGAAACCAAGTCTGAAATATCTCACCTTCATCCTGAGTGTCTTTTGTTTTAATATCAGTACATAGATAGAATGCACTATAGGGATTCAAATCAGCACATCACACAGTGAAAAACTACATATCAGAATGGAAAAGGGAGTTATCTAAAGACACTGCATATTAAAAAAACAAATCTAAATCAGAATGATTATGAAACTTTATATGCATATATCTCTTGGATGGTGAAAAGGAACGTCCCTTGTAGAATATTTACAGCTAATGGATGGTGCAGAATATATGAACTGTAAGGTGAGGTTGGCTCAGGACAGCGAATGAATGATTGCACAGAGAAACGGTCTGTGGCAGGAGGGCCTCCTCAGGCTGTCCTTTTAGTCGATCGGTCAAAGTTCTCCGCACCAGAGAGGGCAGACAGGATCATCCGTGATGGATGACATTTTGTAGTTCTCGGTACATAGATAGATGCCGTACTTTGTTTCAGTATAGATCAGAGTGAAGAATCCAATGATGATGTTTGTCAAAAGAAAATGGTTTGGTTGGAAACTGGAAGATTTTACCCAAAATACTCACGATAAATCGAATCCACAGCGGTATCTGCCTTTTTAGAGTTAATATTAAAATCGCTCCACATTTTCTGAAATCGACTCATCCGTTTCGTGAAAAACGGACTCTAAGCCTAGTCCCAGCCTAGTCATCTCCCTCCGCCGTGCAGGTCATCATCTGGGATGTGAGCATGTATGCGGGCGTTAAGCTGTCACAGCTGTCCCCATGCTGACGTCCAAATCTGATAAGAGGTGCTTAGTGTGACTCAACTCCTTTGTTTGCCTCACATCTCCCTGTTTACCTCAGTCATTTTTTGGTCCCATGTATCCAAGCATGTCCTCCTCGTCTGCCGATTCCGTTAACGTGGAACATCTCCTGCTGCAAATAAAGCTCCGGCTCCAGAGAGGGTTTTTGAAATAAGACGCTTTTCGAAATCATCGACAGAAAGAGAAGAAGGGAGATAACTTTCTTTATTTCTTCCCATTATCAGTCAAATGTGTTCACAAGAAGGAAGAATAGCTGAATCTCTGGAATACAAAAGATAAAAATATAAATGTATGGAGAGAAAATACAAAGGGCTTGTTTTTATTGTAATGCTGCCACCCAGTGGCCAGTAAGATAATTGTAAGGCACATACGGACGGTCCATTTGTCAAAAGGCAGCGGAGGCACCTTGGACGGAGGTCAGCCCGGTGGGCTGTTCCAGAACACTCGGTGAGCCGAGCCCGACCTCCACCCAGCGGTGACCCGACTCCTGAGTTCCCACCTCCACCCGAACGGCGCCTGTTGAATGTGAACACCCGCCCGAGTCGGATCGGTGAAAAGTGTCGGTGTGTTAATGCGATACACTTTGGTTTTCGACGATGAACCGGTAGGTTTCTGAGCGCTTTGGTTTTCTCACGTTAATCTGACCGCGGGGAAACCGAAAACATGATGGTTAAACAAAAAAAAAAAAAAAAAGGATTTTTGACTTTTAGTTTTTAAAAGAAATCTTGCCAGAAGTGTTGGTTGTTGGTTATATTTCAGATATTAGTGGTAGTGAACAATGTTAAGCTGTTATAGTACTTAGAATGTCATCCTGAGTAGAACTCCACCCTTCGCCGACAAGATAAAAACCTCTGAGTCACTTTCAACCTCCCCCTCCGCAGCTGAGCTGTCACATGATGCGTGATAGAGGTCTCTTTATCGAGCGATTTGTCTCGAGCCTCATCTAATTTTTTTTCGCCGTTAAATCGGAGGTGACGCGAACCGGCCTATCGTGACCTCCGAAAGCCAGCAGAGGCTTCGCCCGGGCCTCGTCGAGGTGTGCCGAGCCCAACCCTTGGATCTGTTCTACTGCAGTCAATGTTCAGTCACGTTTTGGGGACTCTTTAAGTGAACCAGCGGTTAATGTGCTTCAAAGTGATATTTGATCTGGATAAATAATCTGGAATCTTTGATCTAAACCTCCATCTCAGGATTGACTAACTGCTCGCTTCCTGGAACATCCCTCCGTCGTGTTGTGTTTTGCCTTCGAATTCGGTCTAAAATCATAAAAACGCCAGAATGCTTCCTGCAAACCTGAGCCGTCCACTTTATAAAACCTCTCCTCTCTCGGGCCTCTTCCCTGGTGAGGTTACACGTTGGAGGAGGCCACGCAGGGCGTGTTCGGCGGGCAGAAAAAGTCACAGAAGCCTTCCTCGGACAGGTGTCCGTACTCGTTGTTGTAGAACGTCTGTCCCGTCAGCTGGTTGAAGAAGTTGGGGCAGTGCCTCGAGCCGCCGGCGGTGAGGCTGCGCACCAGGGAGCCATGGGAGGTGGTCAGAGGCTCGGTGCTGCTGCTGCTGCCGATGCGGCTGGAGACGGAGCGAATCGGTGAATGGGCAGTTTACGTGACGGTCAGCTGACTACTTCCCTGCAACACTGTATTCGCTACATCTAGTCAGGTAAAAGAATCAGGCACCAGACAAACAAACTCCCAGGTATCAATGCTTGTGAAGTGCTTCCATCACACAATCTGAGGTTCATAATTATTCAAAATGTTCGGCTGTGGCATGTTTTGCTCCCAATTTCTGAATCTTGGAGATTTTTAGGTAATTCCTGATTCATTTTTCGGCAACTTCTTGCCAATTATCGGGAATTTCTTGTTGATTTTCTTTTTCACCCTTTGATATTTTTTAGATGCATATCATAAGCTCTTTACATTTTTTAACTTGCATTCAAACTAGTTATTTAGAGTCATTAATCACATGGGATTGATTGCATTCTTAATTATTCCTATCTTGTGGCTGCATTGCTGGTGATGCCGGAAGAAGCTTTGTATAAAACAGCCGATCACATCATGAAACTTTGCTGCGTTGTCGTTGAACCTGTATGGCGGGCCAAAACATTAGGAATCCACAGCCAAATACGGGGCTTTATCTCTTCATTTCTTAGCACGCGTTTATCTCTTCATTTTGTGCAGGAGCAATGCGAACCTTTTTGCGATGGCGCCTCTGTTCTTGTGTTCGATCCTCTCGAACTCCTCGGAGGCCAGGACCATCCCGCTGTCTGTCTGGTTGTCCTGAGAAGAGTTAAGCATCGTGGGGATTTAGTGCTGCCGGCTCCTCACAGCCGCCACTAAAGTCTGCTAAATATCTAAAGAGGCAATTCCGTGAAGCAAAAGAAGCTCCAAAATGCCACCAGCCAGTTCACTGTTGATAAGAAGAGAAAAAGGCCCACTTGAGACGCCTTCTGTCGGTGCATCTCCAGAGGCAGCTCGTCAAACGTCTTCACTCTGGGCTGGCAGGCGTTGGAGGGTCCCACAAACACAGAGCCGGCAAAGGGCAAGCAGTTGTAGTATCTGAAGGGGAGATCATGGAGATAACGTCCGACTGCTTGAGGACGCGGTGAGAAAAGATAAACCTGAGCAGAAGGCGCTGGGTTCACGGCGCATTCCACCAGAACATCTCATGAAGCTATCTAGTACACGGAGTGATGTTTTGAAAAGCCCGTTGAGATTCATCTCTCTGGCCGGTCATCAGTCAGTCATCTGTGTTTTTTTTATGGCGTCACACGGGACCGGCTCGACATGAGTGTCTGAATTCACGGCGGTGAAAAAGCGCAGTGATTCAGGGAGGTCCTTTTAATCAAGGGACAATGAATCTCAACAGCAGAAGGGAAGAAGATGCACTGACAACACGCGCAAGAAGCATGGGGGGGGGTCGATTTGGGTGATTTTTGGGATCCATTGACGCTAAAACTATTACAATACTTGTTCGGAGACAATGAGTTAAGAAATTACATGTATCTGTTGAAGTCCAGAGCAGACGGAGATGTGTCTCGGTACCTGGCGGGCAAAGTGTTGCACGGTACTCTGAGTTCCTCCTCGGACGGAGGGCGCGAAGAGGCCTGCGAGAAGCCGTCGTCCTCAGAGCTTTGGGACTGAGAGTGGGTCAGCTGGGCGAATTCCTTCCCATCCTGAAGACAACGAAATTTACGTTTTCTAGATTTGATCTGGAACACGAAGCAAAAGAACGACAGCGGGCGATGTTACCGGCAGGCTGTTGTCCTGCAGCAGGTCGGCCAGGATCTGCACCAGCGCGGGGAAAGTGGGCCTCTCTTTGGGTTCACCCTGCCAGCAGCCTAACATGATGCCATATCTACCAGTAGAGGACAGCAAAGTCACACGGTGGATTAAAGTCCACCCTGGAGTTTCCTTCACTCAAGACAGCCCAAACGGGATCCGATGAATTTTTCCCAAGCGAGTTTTGCTTTTGCGGCCACGAAATCCATTAAGGTTATAAATCACAGTTCCTAGCAGAGTTTACTTTTAAGTGTGAAAGTGAGGAGAAGGAACACATTCAACTCCATACTAACATTTCAGGGGAGGCGGTCTCCGGTGACCTCATCCTGACCCCGTCTTTCAAGCGCTTGCAGAACTCTTCATCAATCTGCACCCCGGGGTATGGCGAGGCACCTGTGCGACGGCGGCATGGGGATGACGAGGCAATCATCGACACATTAGGGAAAGAGAAGATACAGTTCTTGTGATGAATAACACTGATGAAGATCGACTGTGCTTCTAAAATTCAGAGCAAAAATTCAATTGGTTGCATCGATCCCCCGTTGGGCTTTGCAGCCACCGAGATCTATGTTTTTATACGAGGGACAATCCGCCCAGAGGTGGGCGCACAGAAAAGAAAAGAAAAAAAAAAAAAACCCTGCTCCCCGAGATTTCTTTTACCCAGCGAAAAGATTTCCCAGAGGAGAACTCCGAAGGACCACACGTCACTCTGGCTGGTGTAAACTTTGTCAAAGATGCTTTCTGGCGCCATCCATTTCAGAGGCAGACGAGCCTGGGAGAATATTCAAACACCAGAGTATAACCGAAGCCAAACAAACAGGAAACAATCATGGAGTCAGATTTTGCCCCCCCCGGGGGGGGAAATAATCGAGGGTCGCCTTACGTTGCCTTTCCTGACGTAGTCGGGGTCTTTGTATATGTCTCTGGCCAGGCCGAAGTCACAGATCTTCACAATGTTGCTCTCAGACAAAAGAATGTTCCGGGCTGCAAGGTCTCTGTGGATACACTGGGGAGACACAAACACACAGTACATCATTTCCCCGCAGACAGGTGCGACTTTGCCTGGCGTGTTTACGCGGTCACCCGGCCGAGCCTACACAAACACTGGTACCATGTTTTCCCTCAGACGACTGAGAGAAACCTCACTTTTCACAATACCTGGTGAATTTGGATTCTCTGTGATTGTGCGGCGCCACTGAAGTCTGTGTTTGTGTTTGTGCGTGTCTGAGCCAGTGTGAACTGGGAGCGGACTGGACTGCGTCATTGCCAAGCAGTGGTGCACCATCTCTCATAAGGCAGTGAATGTGTCTGCGGGGTCTGACTGGTCTCGGAGACGCTGTTTATAGCCATCGCTTTCAACGCTTAGCGGTTAAGTTCTTTACCCCGGGGATGGGGGCTAATCTCAATTCCATAAAATTGGGAAAGATGAAGACCATGAAACTGTTTTGTCTGAAAGCAGCGCCACTAAAAACACTCGTCCACTGGAATGTCTACATTTTATTTATTTTATGACAATGCTTTTATTCAGATCTAATCATCAATTTAGTTCCATCAATAATTTAAATATGTAGAAGTATTAAGTTGATGAATTGGAAACCCCCGTCCAATACTAAAAGTGAAGAGCGATATGTTGTACTCTGAGCGGGAAATGCAACATCAGACCATTTGTACATCAACGATGATTAAAAAACTACATCATTTGTAATTGTTTTTGTTATGCCGCCTCCTCTGTGTGAATATACCTGGCCGCTGTGACGACAAGCTCATTTCCCTATTCTATCTCTATCTACCTTCCATCTATCACAAACCTTTCTAGAAGCCAAGAACTCCATCCCGCGAGCCACTTGGAAACTGTAGCAAATGAGATCTTCTATAGTCAGAGGAGTTTTCCATAAGTCCTCCACTGGATGCGGAAAGGGTAGAACGTGCATTAGTATAATGATAAACAGAATGACCGCGCACTCTTGAATCGTGCCGGGACTCACGTTTCTCCACAGGGGGATTTGGACTGGATGCTTGAGATGATGGAGTCTGAGGACTGACAAGCGGAGAGGAGGACGGAGAAGGAGGTTGACGTTCCCTTTGGTCCATTTGTCCCGCTTCAATCATTCTTCTCACCTGGCTCTGTGTTTTTGGAGAGCGATCCTTCACGGAAACAAGATAGTGCATTAGAGAAATTCGTCGAATTTTGTGTGGATATACAGAAAAAGTTATTGTTTAATTTAAATCTGGCCGTATATACCCTATACGGGAGGAAGAATTCTCTCTTTGCTCGCAGGAAGTTGGACAGATTGCCATACTTGCAGTATTCCACAATCACCATCAGGGGACCTGTTGACACGGGTGTTAGAGGTTCACTCAGCACAAACATTTCCTGTCGATCGCTGTTATTTACTGTTTTTTCAGGAACTGGCAGAGATGGAAAGGAAGTGCAAGAAGTAATGTACAATATGGACATTTGGATGATCGCACAATGTGACGAGTCAAGTTGGACACCAAAAATCTGGTCTGAATGTTGAGCAGCATGTGGAGTATATAGTAACCAGTGAAACACACACTCACACACACATAGTAGGGGTACATTAATGCTAAATATAAGCTGTTTTATCGAGCAGATGTTCAAGAATATCCACTCTTCACAAAGTTACTACAAACCAGGAACATGTGCGTAGTCGTCGCGAGCGGGAAGGTAACTATCAGTCTACAGGCCAGTCCAATTCGAATCAGAAATTAAAAAAAAAAAAACTCACAAAAGCAGTCAGTTATTGTCCCAGATAATTGCCAAGTGATTAAAGCTAAAGAAAAGTACTTGAAAAATTCTCAAAGGAAATTGACACGGCAGATCCCACGATGGATGATGCTGCGTAACGGGAGGTACTCAAGGAGGGCATTAAGTATTCTCAGCTGTAAAAACACCAGAATCAAATTGACAGCAATCTTTGCTATGAATAAAAATACAATTGAAAGTACGAGGGGAGAAACTAATGGAGCGACGTGCCACTTTTTCCAAAGAATGGCTTAGCAAATTGCATCTAACTTCTTGAGAAATTTGCCCTCAGGCAGGGGAGAATATGGCATGGGGGGCAGAATGTACGTTTTGATTAAAAAAGACGGAGGCCACGGAGGGTCGCACGCCAAGAAAATTATTAAGTTAAGTCGCTTTTCATTTTCAGCACTACAGGGGTGTCATTTCCAGGCAGGGTCCGGGATCGACTGTCACAATCGGTTAAAGCTCAGGGTCTGGTGCCGAAGGCTTTTTGTTGCCACCGGCTTTAGCTGGTTTGGCCATCTTGTCGGTACACTTCCTCGAGAGTTAGAAGTATTCCTGGCATGTTCACCTGGCAGCAGCCGTACGTCCGACCAAGGCTGGGCTGGAGAGATGGGATAGGAATGCTTTGTCCCCCCGCAAACATCAATAACCTAAGGGAAATCCACTAAGCAGTTGCGGCTGTCTCATTATTTCTGTTCAAAGGTTATAATGTCAAAACGGGCTGAATGAAAGTTGACAGCTCTGTTTTCTGGATGCTTCTAACGCTGCAGTGGAAGCAGCATCTGCTGATGGGGAAGCAAGGAAAAATCTTCTTGTAGAGACAACACCCCTGTGGAGTGGCAGTTCAAGGCATCTTTTAAGATAAGATAAGATAAGATAAGGAGTTAAAGACCTCTGGCTTCGATGTCTCCCTGACTGAGAGTTGCAGAGTCTGCAAAGTTGCAGATTTTCAGCTTCAGCGTTGCAGCATCTTTCTGAGGCTCGTACAAGAATTATTTTCAGCAACGTACGGTCCATGTTGGGCCTCACAGAAAGAAGATCCCTGGTTAGGATTCTGTAAAACCGGTCCTTCGGCGTGGACTTTGCATGTCCTCCCCCATGTACGCGTGGGTTTCCGCCCGGTTCTCGGTTTTCCTCCCACAGTCCAAAAAAACGGAACAATTGGACGTTGGAGAGGGTGTATGTCTCTTTTCTATACGAATATAGAGGATTCGCTGAAGATTGCCTGCTCAAAAGCCAGTCAACGTAGGCGTCTGTAAACTGTTTCTAAATGCTTATACGTCAGTTTTCTAAATGGGGCCAAATATCTTGTGCTCTGCAGTTGTTGGTGCCATTCTTAATAGCAAAGCAAACACTTTCTTTTCAGCTGCGCATCCAGACATCTTTGTGCAACAGGTTTCCACCACACTCGCTGGACAGATCCGTCAATTAAAATAAGGGCAGGAAATTTTCAGAGGATGTCAAATGCCTTTCTTGCTCAAACCGCAACTCCGACGAAAGGGTTTCCATGGTTACTAAAAGTATATCATGAGAGAGCCTTCCTTGTTTTTTTTCTAAGTGTTTTCTGGCTCATCATCGACACTGATGCCTATCCTGGCCAGCGCCAGGTTCGTCCTCACTGATCTTGAACAAGAGCGAGATACTCAGGCTCTCGTAATCACAGCGGTAAAACTTGATCAGGGTGTCCTTGTCGGTATCCATGACAGTCTAACTTTCCCGGTACTCTGCTATTTGGCAGAGAACTGCACTCAGCCATTGATTTTCCCCCTCCTTGAAACCCACCGCCGAGTCTCCAGGCACACGAGACAGCGGCTCCTTGATCTTAATGTGTCTGCTCACCGCTGGGTTTGGTGCAGGCTCCCAACAGGTTCACCACGTTCAGGTGGTTTCCAATGTGAATCAGGATCTTTAACTCGGACATTAAGGCCTTGTGCTCGCTGGCTGTGGCTCCATCTGAAACGTATACGCATACAGTGGAACGCACGTTTGAATTCATGCTTGTGCTATACAATGTATTTTTGTGAATTGAGCAAAGCTGCATGCGCTGTATGAATACAGACATTGAGACGAGGCCGAGGTATTCCCCCGTGGACTGGATGCGTGAAATAAGTCTCACCCTTGAGCATCTTGACAGCCACCGTGTCCAGAGTGGTGCTGCTGCTGATGCCGTAGATCGACGCCTCTATTACCTTCCCAAAGGCGCCGTGGCCTAAAACCTTCCCTAGGTTGGCAGACCGAAGAGAGAAAATATGAAACGAAAATTCATGATCACTCATGTTTTTTTTGTTTTTTCTTTGTGACTCCGGTCGGTATCAGTATCCGGGAAAGAGCTGTCATCTGAAGCCCCAGCCAAGTGTACAGTAATCCAGCATTCATACGCACATTAGGAAGAAATTAAAATTTCAATCACTCGATTTGTAAACAACCCATAAATTGCAACCGCGAAACAGATGCTTGTCCTCGGGGTGTTTTTAAAAACACGCTCAATGAGCACATATTTAACATCAGCGCTCGACTTGGCAGCTTTTTGCCGGGCTGGCTGCGATCCAGGCCCGTACCATTAAGGACTGTAGGAACGGAAAGCTAATTCCATTTCATCCATCAAATTGCACCATCCTCGCCTATGGATTCGCTAATGTATCCCCCAGGTTGATTCTGTTCATCCATCCATCCGTCCATCCGACCAGCTGCTCACCCAATCGGAGCCTGTCTCGAGAAATCTCCCACTGTGAGGAGTCGTAAGGCAGGTATTCACACTGCTCATCCAGTGGCACCTCCCCCGGGTCCATGATGATGGAGAGATAACCCGTCTTAATGTCCGCTGGGTTTATCTGAAGCAGAGCGAGGGAGCCGGTGAAGTGGGGATTCTAAACAGCGGCTGCACAAGCGAACGACTTCAAAAACATTTCAAGATAAATTTGCACATGGAAATTCACTTCAGTTGCACGTATAATGCTGGCTATGGTTACTTTGGGATTTTTTATTTAAATATACCCAAAAAGTCAGCAAATTAGCTCCAATTAAGGTAAAGAAAACGTCATTAAAAAAGGGCATTTTTAAACGCTAATCTTTGGATCTATCCTCCCGTCGGGACCCTTTGGCCATCGTAACGGCCTGGTCTTTTTGCATAATTAAGTCTCTCTTTGTCGGCAGGTTTGCGTGACAAACAAGCCCCTCTGCTGCTCCTGGGAGCGGTCAGGGCGCCAGAAATTAGACAAAGACGGGGGAAAAGCTATTTCTTCACATCGAGGTATCTATAACCGAAAAGGCTGTATGAGGTGATTTATTGCATGACCTAGAGAGGAAGGTAAATCGTAATTTGAGCCTGATCATTTGTACTTTTAGACAAGATAATAGCAGCGAAGCAGTAATTGGGCTCACTGAAGAAATCAGGCTCTCTCTCAGCTGTAATTTTCACAAGGAACTTAAAGGTTGGCCACCCCTGGAGCCGCCGCTCTGAAGGGGTCACAGAGTTTTCACGACTCTCAGATTCTCTCAGAAACAGGGGCAAGGGGGGAAAAAAAAAAAAAAAAGAAAGGGACGACCTGTACCCGTTTCACGTTGCAGAATATAAGGATGAGCAAAGCCCAGAAGAAGATGGCGATGACCCCGGTCCCGATGAGAATCACGATCTCCACGTTGGCCTTGTCATTCGAACCTGGAGAGAAGTGATGGAAAGATGGTAACCTTCGAATACAGGAACCACACAAATGTTACACGTCGAAGGAAACCAAGTTCTCTCTGGCGTTACTCCGGTCCGACTGAGGCGGCTGCTGTATCACAAATAAGTGACGTCCCGTTAACATCCTTACGTTAAGTCTTTAGGCTTCAGCTAGGAGTCATTTTATTTAAACTATGCATTCTAGCAACCTCCTCATATTAATGTGCATTGACGATGAATTGTCCAGTCCGTTTGATCTCATTGCTGGACAAAAAATACACCAAAAAAAACAGAACTGCTGTGGACAAGCATGTTTGGATTGTTTGAAAGTTTCACTTTGTGAAAGGCGGGTCTCACCGATGACTCGCAGGGCGGCCGAAGAATGGACGCAGCCACGTTTGTTGCAGGCCGTGCAAGTATAAAGCCCAGCGTCTTCCTCTCTGACCCGCTGGATGCTCAGCGTGCGGTTCGAATCCTGCAGCTGGATCCCTGCAAACAACAACGATCAGCAAGCACACACACACACACGCACACACACACACGCACACACACACTTCAGTGACTGAAATAATGCACATCTGTAGCTTGACCCCTTTTTGTCAACTCACACATCATTAATGCAACAGGTTTTTCAACAACATTTCTTGAAATCTTGTCACACCTCTGGACTCCTCTCCGTATAGCCTAGTTATTATTCCTCGGTCCGGCCTGTTGAACTAAGAGAATCAGCTGCCACTCAGACCCCACCCTCTCCCCCGCTCCCCTGCCTCCACCGCCTTATCGCTTTTGGATGCAAAGAAGAGACACACACTGAGAAACCTAATGAGTCGTTTCAGCTCCGCCAGGTTTTTGCACGCGTGTGTTTGTGGACGTGGGCAGCGAGCGGTGGTACCTCCCCTCGCTCTGTCACACGGCTAAGCAGCCCATTGGTTTTGTTTTCAGCGTAACAGCTGGACTGCAACTCCCACCAAATGTTTTTACGTCGTCTCGCATATTCGTGCGCGCCCGATTGGCTGCGAGGGAACATGAATATCAGCTGTTGGGAGTGCGTTTCCCTCACCTGATATTTGCTGGAGAGGCTGATGGTCTTTAAACCACAAGAGGAGGGGCAGAGGCTGGCCCTCCACGTCGCACTCCATTCGCAGCGATTCCGTCACATTCACCGTCTGGTTGGTGAGGCTACGCTTGTACCGAGGCGCCTCCAGAGCTGCGGAGAGGCAGATGGGCCAGGAGTGTAAAGGCAGGGCGGCCGAAGGAAGGCGACATCGGCGCCGCTCCCATTATTCTCGCTTTCATTACCGGAGAATATCAGTCATTCCCAAACAAATGCACACGATGTTAATTACATGGATAGGACTCTGAGGATTTGAATAGAGGGCAGGGGTCAAAAAAAAACATCAGAATCTATACCTTCCACCTGAGCAGCCTTCCAAAGTATAGTATGCGGCAGGGGAAAACAAGACGTGGATGTGTATTTTCCAGCCCCGCAGCTCATCAGCTGTGGTTTCTGTCAGTGCATATCGATGCTAGGCCAACAACCGGCCCCTCGCCATTATGTGTGTGATGAGCTGTGTGGGCTCTTGTTTGTGGGTGTAAGTATGTCTAAGCCTCCAGCATCTCAGCGCCGGGGCTACTGTGAACCGTGACTGCTTTTCCAGTAACAACAATTCAGCTATTTTCTATAATTAGAGCCGGGGATGGAGGGTGAGAGTGACTAATCCCAAGGTAGCGGGTACGTCTGCGTCTGGAGCTTCCATCTCGTGTCTCTCACCTCTGACGGACATGTATCTGAACAGGCACTGCTTCTCGCCGCTCCGTCTGCTCTGAGCCTCACACACGTAATGACCCTCGTCCTGCAGCTGTACGGAGGGGGAGGCGAAATCCAGGACCCAGCTGTTGGAGGACTCCTGAAAGGAAAGCTTGCCCTGGAGCCTGGCCGCGTAGAGATGCACGCTTCTGCAGTCCAGCTCCTGAGGCTTGCCCTGCTTGTCCTGCAAGGCGTGAGGGTCAAGGCGATACCACTGCAGCTGCTCGTAGGTATAATTGTCAGCGCTGCAGCTCAGGGACACCATCTCTTGCTCCAGCGGATTCTCCGATGGCTGGATGTCCACGCTGAACCCCTCGGGGATGGCTTTGGATATGGAAAGAAGGGCCAAGTGAAGCGGAAGGCTTATAAAACGACTGCCATATTCACAGGAAGTATAACAGAGGTTATAAGTAGTCTTCGTCCTCGGTCTGTCTGACATTACCACATCCCCTCGCGTTAGAGGCCGGTGAGGGAAATTAATTTGAATTCACCTTTAGGAGCACAAATTTTGCACAGGAGGGTAACTGGTAAATATTTCATCACACAAAATGGAACTTTTCCTCCCGGCGCATTTTGCTGCTAAGAGTGTAATTTATTTGCGTCTGAATTTTGATGTAGATCAATCAATAACCTCATGTGCCAGACAGACCCGGTCAATAATCAATCAGTGTTCCGCTGTAGGAAACAACGCGGCTGTCGTATATTTTAAAAATTCTAATCCGCCATAGTGGAGCCACTTCCTTCGTCAGAGCCGGATAAATAAGATAAATTCAAGTGTTTTTTTTTTTTAAAGCAACAGGAAGTGAAAAATCGCCATGGATTACTTACTGGTCACGTAGAAGTAAATCACCCGTTCGTCGTTGCCAACTTTGTTCGCGGCGGAGCATTTGTAGAGGACCGAAATGCTGGCGTTGCGAATCTGAAGCCTGCCGACGACCTGCAGGGGGCACAGAGGGTTACGCGGGACTTGTCGTTTGCCGGTGTGTAACATTTTGCCGTCTGACGGGCCAACGGGACACAAACTCACTCAGGTGTGAATGAAAAACACTGGATGTGTGTGTGTGTGTGTGTGTGTGTGTGTGTGTGTGTCAGTCAGCATCTCCCTGTTTTCTCCTGTTCGTTTTCCTTGGTTTCTAAATATGCAGAGGGGTGTACGCGCCCATGCGTGCCTGCCTGTGTGTGTTTATAACCAGGAAGTCTGCCCAGGAAGGCTGCTCCAAATATTTCTCCTGTGGAAATAGCTCTTGATTGACACATTTTCTCACGGAGCCCAGAATTGGGGACGCTTACATAAAATCACCGATGCAATTATCTTCTTTTCTGGGTTGCGTCTAATCTGTCCTTTTTTTTTTTTTTTTGCTAAAATGGAAATTGGTGAAAAATACAGGCTCTTTCCGTGTGAGCGAACCTTCTGCCGCCCGTCCACCATTTCGACGGACGTCTCAACAGCCTCGATTTCATTCATGGCGCACTCCGAGCAAATGTCCTGCCAGTCCTGACAGTCTACGATCCTGTCACTCCGGCCCCTCTTGTCTCGCTGGGCCCTGGAAAGAGAGAGAGAGAGAAGGAGAGAGAGAGGAAGGCAGACGTGTTCATGACATCTCCCTTCATTGACATGCAGAGCGGTGAGCGGGCGCTGGGGGGAGAATTCAGAGGCACATCAAACCAGACATCCTGAGGTTTTATGAGTTTTTACTTCTTTTTTTTTAGTTTGGATCTGAGCATCATGTTGCATCTCAAAGCCAGCGCAATACTCGCTACATGACACGATGGGGAAAAAAAATATAGAAATGGCTATGCGACAATGTTAACACCGCGGCGGAATTAATGAAACATGAAATGTAGCTCGGGCGTTTTTCTCCTCAAGCCGCCGTGAAGCTTTTCCATTAGCTGAAGGTGGTCTGGGTCACTACACTTTGCTCTCTTGCAGACTGTATGATGTATAATTCAAGAATGATACTTTTATGAGCAGGCTTTTGTGAATTAAAAAGTTTTCTGCCCAATTGTCCAAAATGACCCTGCTGGTCACACAGTGCGGTTTGCGGTGCAAAATTTAGAATTGGAGTTCTTTTGTGTGTTTTAGTCAGTGATAGCGTGTGTCCCTGGCTTTCCCCAAATATTTTAATAATGTCGTAATGCCTAAGACGAAATATGAATATAACTTCTTTTTTTTTTTTTCAATCCCATTCTCTTTGTGCTCCTTTGTGTCCCTTCCAGGCAGTTTCTCATCCTCACATGTGTCTCATCTGTCCATTCCTTTATGAGTCTGCCCTGTTCTCCAATCAGCTCATCCAGGCTTCACCTGTCTCCTATGACATCATTCATTCATTCATTCATTATCTATACCGCTTATCCGGCACTCAGGGTTGCCTGTCCCAGCTGTCATTAGATGAGAGGCCATGACAGTTTGATTAGCAGTTTGTCTGCCTCCCTGCAATTCTCTGCTTTCGTTCCTGTGCTTAAATGATACCCGCCGCTCGTCATTAAGGCACCACCTTCACGACGGACGGTTCTTAGCATTTCGCATTCAATCTGCCTCTCCCTGTGTGATAGTAGGAATACAGATGAAAAGTTTAGTCTTTTTTCATTCGGATAATTCCTATTCCCTTATATAATAGTCTGTTTGTCAAAAAAATATGTTTTTAATTAAAACTCATTTGGTCAGCTTTTCGGTAAACATTTATTTAAAGCCGGCGGCAGATTAAAACTTTTAACCGCTTTTAAAACTTCCACTCTTACATCCTGTACACTGTGAAGCTTGGACAGTCTCAACACGAGTTGTTATGTTAGATCTTCAAACACACTTTGACCGGCACTTTCATCTCAATTGGAAAATATGTGTACGCAGAAAAAAACATTGAAAAGACTCTGTCAAGAATCAAAGGTTGTTTTTTTTAACCCCATTCTGGAGAGAACACTGCTTGAATCGTCGGCGCACCACTAGTTGTTTTGACCCATGACTGATGAAGCACCCTCGCGTGTCTGACCATCAAATTCAAGAGAAGAAATGGAATCCTCGAGACAAAGCGAAGGGTCAGCGGATTCATGCCTAAGCCACTATCCATGAAATGTCACAGCCATGTACATCATCTCCTGTATGGACGGAACAGGCGCCGCTGTCTGCACTTGTGTCGAATGCCCACGTAGAAAGGTCAGGAGAACAGTAATAACTTGCAAAATGAAGCCTTGGGAGAGAAAATACTGGCAGCGCCTTAATATTGGAAACATATTTACCATACCTAGAGTCAAAGTAATGGAAATAACTGAACCCCGGGACGCATGGCCATCTATTTATCATCTCAATGCATTCAGCGGAGATGGAGTGGAGGACATGAAGCCATGGGTGATGCCTTACGCCTTACAATAAGAGACTGTCTGGTTTTTTTTTTTCGTGTTTTTTTTCTGAATCTATATTTGTGTGATTTATAACACCCTGATGTCCCAACTGCAGCTCTGACACATAAATAAGTCTTTTTTTGTCTGCGGGCGTGTTTTTCTCATGGACCCGGGGGAGTGGGACCACAGAGTGAAGGCGTGAAAGTAATACGTGATCATACTGCAATATGGCAGCTGCTTATCATCACTCAGTTGACGTTTGTCCTCCAAGTTTGACCGACTGCTGCCTCCTTTGAATCGTTTGGGTGTTTTGAAAACGTTGCCTATGATTTTAAGCGGAAGTTATCACTGATCTGACCAAAATGTAATCTTCCATTCATTCACTCATTCATTATCAATACCACTGATCCCGCACTCAGGGTGGTGGGGGCGCCGCAAACTAATTCCAGCTGTCATTGGAGGAGGGGCGGGGCTCACCCTGGACCGTCCGCCACTGAATCACAGGGCCACAGATAGAGGCATACAACCATTCACGTCATATAGATGCATACAGCCATTCACTCACATATTCACAAATCATAAAAAGACGTATAACCACTCACTCTCTCACTTACATGTCACATAGACAAACAACATTCATTCGGTCATTCACGTCAGATGGAGACACACAGCCATTCACGCACTCATTCACGCGTCATATTAAGGCATTCTAACTTCTGGTTGTTGCACGCGCAGCCGCAACCTTTGGAGACGGGTTTTACCTTTGGGGTACTTTCTCTTTTAAAAACTTCTTCCACAGTTACATCCTGCACTCCATTTACTGGAAAAACCATAGTTTAAAAACGGACGTTTTTTTAATAAACACAATCGATATATCCTGAATATAATATATATATTTTAAATGACTTATGATTATATTCCTATAGGTATGTTTCGGAGTAAAGTCAGTGACCACCTACTCATGTTTGGTGTTTCATTGCAACTACATTTCACTTTAATTCCTGCCCACAGTCTGTCGGGCTTTGAAACACATTTAACATCCAACAGATGGACTTTCCTTTTATTTCTATCTCTTCAACTCCCTCTCTACCTGTCTTTTTTTTTTTTTTTTATGTCCGCCTCCACTTCTATTTTTCCATCTATGCTTTCATAATCCCTTCCCTTGCTTCCTCATTTGGACCCAGTCAACCCTTCTCCACGCAGACCTCCTTGTTACACGGCGCCTCCGATACCCTCCGTCCCACTCCAGTCGTTTCATCCCGTCCCATCGACGGCTATCTCATTCCCTCACCGGTCTGGCCGGCGAGTTTTGAAAGTGGAGCCCAGTGAATGTACTTTATGTAGGTGTGGATTTTTTTTTTTTTTTTTTTTGTGCTCACTGTGTGTTCCGGCTGCCGTTGAGCGCACATGGACCCCAGGGCCTCCACTGCCAGCTGATGTTGGGTGCCGGGAGGCCCGACGCGGTGCACGTCAGGGTCTGGCTGCTGCCGCTGGGGAAAGGGCTGGACGGGTCGGCGACCTCTTTCTCGTTAATCTGAGGGGGAACTGTTGGAGAGGAGAGTGAATCCCCTCGCCCGCTGTTTTATCTTAGACTTTTCTTAGCTCTGAACCATTTGACACAAATGGTGTTTTTCCTGACTTTGCTAAACAATTGTAAACAAAACAATAATACGTCATAATGACACGCCTATTTTCAAATACAGACATCCCTCACCACCTTTCGTGATCTCACTGTATCCCAGAATTTTGAACATTTTTTATTGCGGATATTTTGCTGTGCCACAGGTTTTTGCGTAGTAAATATATTTTTATATGTTTATTATTTCAATCATTTTCATGGTAAAATAAACATTTTCTATGGTGGCCACCAACCAGAGCATGGTGTTCTGTATCGTGGGCACTGATTGGCTCAGCGAACCGCAGCATCACTCTCTGCATCTCCTGCGCATAGCAAGCATTCAGCATCTCTCCTTGTCCGTTTCACATCGACGTGCGATCGCTACGCTGCGGTGTTGTGTTTGTGTGAATTATCTGAGAATTTTTCATTTATTTCAACCCCAACTATGACGCCCAAACATTCTGCCCCCTCTATGCTATCTGGCACTCAACCTAAGCGGCGAAGGAAGATGCTCACTATCGTAGAAAAAATGCTACTTCTCGACACGTTAAAGCGAGGGAGAAGCTTTGCTGCTGTTGGCCACGTATAAGAGAAAAGGAAGTGTTTATAAGAGTACGGGAAAGGTCAATTGGAGGGCTGGGACGGTCATAACTCTTTAAAATATAGATAAATATATGGGCGGTACTTTGCAGATTTTCGTTTGCTGGTTCTGGAACGTAACCCCAGGCGTAAACAAGGAACTACTCCACACGATATAAATCCAAGAGACTATAAGACCATGATCGAGGCAGTGCTATTGTTTGCTCTGTGAAAATCTCATCTGCACGTTTCATGTCGTATTATCACACGATTCGTGATTGGACGATCAAATGCACGCATTACCGTTGACGATGAGCGTGATATTGAGTCTCTTCTCGAGCGCAGATGCGCTGTTCCTCAGCACCACTGTGTAGAGGCCGGAATCCTCCGGGCAAACATCCTTAATCTCCAGCGCGTGGTTGGGGTGCATCCTCATCCTCTTCATCTTGAACTCGGGGCGCCCGTTTATCGGCCTTCCGTCTTTATACCTGGACAGGAGACGATCACGGCGCAGCTGCTGGTTGTTTAAGTCCGACCCCCCTCCGGTTCACTGTAAATCTCTCGGCTCGGCATCTAATAACACCCTTGGAAACTGTCAGTAAGGTTTAATGAACACCCCGCGGAGGCTGAACTCACCACTGGGTTTCAGGTGGAGGGAAGGCAGACACGTTCACGTGCAATTTGAACGACTTCTGGCCCGCGGTTACCTCCAGCTCCGGGCCTTTTCTGTAATCCAGGATAATAAAGGGCTTTTCTGGAAGAGATTTTTTCACTTGTTTACATGGGCATCGAATTCCGATTGAGTATCGGTGCAGAACGAACAGGAAGCATAATATAGGTCGTAATATAACCCTCCTCCCGTACCATGAACTATGACCTGGGTCGTTTGGGTTAGTGTCGTCTCCGTGGTGGTGACGTTGCAGCTGTAGGGGCCGGTGTCCATAACGGTGACGCTGTTGATGGTCAGGATGCTCACTGCCTCCGTGGCGTGGGACAAGGCTTCGCGGTGGGGTTTGGTGTCAACTGAACTGTTTGTCTTGCGAGAAAAAAAATCCAACAGAAAAACGGCGTGTTACGTAAGAAAAGTTTTTTTTCCGTCCCCGCCACGCAAAATAGCACGGCGTACCTGTTTGCCAGGATAAGACCACTTGATGTCAACGCCGGTGTTGAACTCCACCAGCGCCGTGCAATTCAGGGTGAGTATCTCCCCTGCTATCAGCTCCACTGGCTCCTCAGGAAACAGCTTGACATCGTAAACCTGACTTCCTGTTTGGGAAAAATAAAAGAGGACAGAGGGAAAGACAGTGAAAAAGGTCATGGTGACATCGTCAGCAGTTTTCCTTCCTCACAGGACCAAAGGAAATCACTCCTCTTTGGAGAAATGGTCACAGCAACCTCCCCCATTAACGTGCAGACCTGCATATCAAAGCGCAATGTGTTTCAATTGGATACGATTGAGAAACGACGGGAACCAGAGAACGATTTTAATATTCAAGCCCCGGTATCTGCTGGAGACGGCTGTGCGGAAGACTGTGCTCGCTTGATTGTTTAAGCGCTCCATTAGTGCTGAGAGCGATGACTGGCCGCGGGTTCGCTCCTCTGACTGATGCGGCTGTTACTTTTGGCCGGCACTGGCGGGTATGAGTTTCTCTTACCGTCTGAAGTGAGAGGTGAATGATCTCACACGACACGGCCAAAACAGCCCGTTGGTCTCCGGGAGTTCACTCCAGACGAGAGGCGACCCCGAAGCCAGAGTTTCCCCCCGGGTTTCATTTAACTCCTTTTCTTTAAATGCGGCTTGTGTAATGACGCATCTGAGCGATAAAAAGTCATCTGCGCTCAGAAACCGTCGCCTAACCTGCAGAGCTACGACGACGCCCCCTCTTGCGTCCCCTTGCAAATTTCTCTCGCAACAAGAGAAGGCCTTGGACCTAGCTAAAATATTTGCACAGGGTCGGATGTGTTTTTGTAGCTGCCGAACGAAATGTTCGAACGACCCTAAACGTTTGTGCTCGACTTCACGCCGGGACGCCCGAGGAGTCGAGGCCCTGATGTTTTTCTTACCTGTCATGACGATAAGGTAGTTGGCTGAACAATGCTCTTTGCCTCCGAGAGTGGCCACACATGAGAGTCCGATGAGCACTGGCACGTCGTCTATGACTTGTATGGGAACTGACCAGCCTCGCTTATTGTCCCAGGTCAGTCCGTTGTCCTCCAGGGGGTTGGGATACTAAAAATGCCACACAAGATAAAGCCATTACCCCGGGTTAATAATAAGATCGTCTTCTCCCAATTGCAGGATCGGGGGTCTGGGATCCGAGCACTGACCGCTTTTAGAGTAACGTTCAGATCGGGAACCGTGACCAGACAGGGCACGGTGACGTGCGTGGAGAAGCGCGTGATTAAAATGGAATGCAGGTTGTTTCCGTTGGCGTTGCCGGCGCTGAGGAACGGGTGCTCGGGGTCTGAAAGCAGACAGACGCAGGGGGAGTCATTCGGGGTCACCGCTGATACCGCCACTGATAATGGAAGCTATTAACATCATTTAGCGTTGAAGCCTGTGAATCGCACATTGTCGCACTTGCCATAGAACAGAAGCTCACCATGTCCATCAGGGGTGCTTTCTCCCTTTCCAGCGTCTGAAACTCACGGATCTTAAATGGGACGCTGCAACTGCGAACGTGTCGCAAGTTTGCGTCGCAGTTGCAAAACCTCATATTCGCATAGCGGGAGTGCAAATGATAACAGGCAGCTTATCTCAGCGCCGTCATGGGGTTCTTTGGATCCGTGTCGTAATAATCCATTTCATTGTTTCATAATTTTGTGCACTTCTCGTGTATGAGCCTGAGCTGTGGGAAGGCCAAGCGATTCTGCCTTGTACGAGGAGGATACGTCCGCTGGGTCTAGAATCACAAAGGCGGCGGCCATAAAACACACATCCCCCCTTTGTGTTTTTAACTTCTTGTGAATAACTGCGTTCTGTAAGGGGAAATATTTTTAATGTAGAAAAAGCAGAGTTTGAAAAATCAGGAAGAAAAGGGAATAACAAAATTCGTGTGTGTGTGTGTGTGTATGTATGTGTGTGTGTGTGTCTGTGTAGTGCGTCGATGCAGTCACGCATTCATGCGTGAAGTCTTCCTATACACTCGAGTGTGTTTGTGCCGCACAGGCCGGCTGCAGGGTGGCTGTCTAACAGAAACCACGTGCAGCCCTTCTCGGCCTGCGAGACACCGGCAAATTCACCGCCGTGTTTTCACCCGGTTGCCATCGGTCTCCTGACCGGATCAGCGGGAACCGCTAAGGTGCCTCGTCGGAGGGTATAAACACGACATGAGACTTCACATGAGCGGACTTGTCAGCAGTCGCCCTCTGATCTACTCCCACTTTTGTTACCCCCCTTTCCCAAAGCGTGTGGAGCTTTGGGAGGGGAATCCTGATAGAAAAACACCCCCCTCAGGTTGGAAGTTCAAAGATGGAAAATAAAAATCAGGAAGGTACAAGATTTTATAGCAAATTCCACTTCATTGTGTGTTTTTCAGTCCGGCGTGACGTCATCTTAAGCCGGTGGAACTGGATGGAAATTCCCCGTGCGACGGCGGATTCAAAGGCCGCAGCTGTTATATTTCAGTATGTGTGAATTAATAACATGTTCTTTCTGTAATTGGAAAAACAGACCGTTCATTATTACTTTTATCTGAATCGTTGCTTCTCTGATTTCCGAAGCGTTCGTCTTGCCGATCTCCAGGGTGTTACCGAGGCAAAGTCAACAACCCGGGGGTTTCGAACCGTCTCAGGAGGGCTTTGATATTGAAGCCGCGTTCAAACAGGGGAAAGTGGTTCAGTAGGACATCCATGGTTTTCTTGTTAAACTCCCAAGGAAAAGAGAAACCGAAAACTGGGTTCACACGGCCGCGGCGCGGAGCAGCAGTTGGGGTCAGCGGGGAGCGAATCAGCCGAGAATGCTGTTTAATACCAGAGACAAAATAACAGGGAATTCAACCCTGTTGACCCGCTGCCGGGGAAAAAGGATCGGCAAAACTCACATACCATCTGGGTTATGCATTATATACTGCACTCTGACTATTATCAAATAAATAACCGTGTGTGTGTTTTTGCGCTTGTGTATAAATGTACTTTGTGAAAAGAATTGTGAAAAATGCTTATTTCCAGCACAAAATGATCGTGCTGAGCAAGCAATTATTTATTTTTTTTTGCTTTCAGTGAACCTGGCTAATGAAAAGCAGGAAATCGTATTGATATTAATCAATTATTATGACACTATTGTGATAAACTAGACTTTAATATCAAAAATTTAACATAATTTCACCACCCACATTATACACAGATTACTCTCTTTTAAAAAACAGAAAAAAATAGTATTATTCTTTAAATAATATGAAATATTAATATAAAGATTAATTACTAGTATAACTTAAATCCAGTCATGGCATCAGCTAGCAAGACTTCAAATGAGCAACTTTGCTTGAATTAATGATCACAGAAAGTTTGCTTTTTAATCTATAATCCAGTTTGGGTCAGTCTGAAGTTAATTAGAATATGATGAATATCGTTATTGAAAAACTGGCTTCGGATTATTGTGATATACATATATATTTGAAAATATATGTATATCACAACAAACTGGCCTCAGATTATTATGATGTATATATATATATATATATATATACACATACACACACACATATATATATATATACACATATATACATATATATAAATATATATACACATATATATACATATATATACACACACATATATATACATATATATACATATACATACATATATATATATATATATATCACAAGAAGCCAGTTTTTCAATGTGTGCAGATATTTGTGTGTGTGTGTGATGTTGTCTTACCCCTAATAAAGACATAAATGCTGACCGCCGTGGTGCCGTCGATGATGGCCTTCACGTCCTTGTAGGAACAGCGGTAGTAGCCGGTGTCTCGGGCCCGTGCGCGGTGCAGAACAAGCCTCTTGCAGTACGGCCTCCCGTGCTTACCGGGACACTCGCTGACTAGGGCCACCCGCTGCTCAGGGGCCGCGGGGTCCGACGACTTGGAATGGCGATCAATGAGCTCCTTTCCCGCCAGCGACCTATCGGGCCAGGCCCAGGCGAGAGTATGCTGCCCTCTGCGGAGACATCGGGTCGAATGACATCGCAATGACCAACCAGAAACGTCTTGAAGCACGGTCACAGATATCTTCAAACCTCCTTGTGCAGGTTGATGCCACTGACTGCTTGCAGAATATCGCATACATTCCCCTGTGCATCCACGTACCAATTTGCTCAGGGGCCGAAATTGAGTTACTGGTGGTGCCAGTGGGGCCAGACGGAGTGGAATCCTAACGGCTTGGTGAATACCAATAACTGCACTTTTGCCTCTTACAAAGGTCTGTTTTTCTCAGTCCAGGACCAAAATGGAAAAGAAATGTCTCTGGAAGGTTGTGGCCAACGCGAATTGCGACTCCGACCGGCGAGAAGTGAATTCCCTGAAAACACTCAAGGGCGGCAAGTGTGCAAAGTCTGAAAGCGAACAAGTCTTGGAGAATGGGAGAAGTCCATGGGCGGACATTGTTCCAAAGACTGCAAATTCTGTCGCACAGAAAGGAGAAAACACGTGGCTGCAGGCAGCAAGGATTTCAGGAGGATAAAAGAAAGTGATCACGGGCGACTTCTTACCTTGACACTTGTTTCCAAAGCACTTTGCCGTGCTTAGGAACAACAACGTCTTTGTGACGTCAATGTGGCGGTCCTTTGTTTTGCTTTGTTTTCTCCTCTTAAGATTTGATCCGAAATAAAACGCACCAAAGCTTTGGAGAGGAGGACGGCTAGCTGAGTGGAACCGTTTAGTTCCTGTGGAAAAATTGTTTATGTCTTCTTCAGTCTGTTTCCTTCGTGTGAGGAAAAGGTTGTGGCTCAAACAGTATCTTTTTAATTTTTTTTTCCCAATGGGAGCTGATTGCCTGTGACAATCCACCATTGTTCATCTCGCATGAGGCATTTTGAGATCCAGCAAACATTCCACAGGACGTGCACATCAGTAAACACAAAACAATCTTTACCCTTCAGATTACTTTTTAAATTTTGTCATTTTTCTCTCTTTTTTCACGTTTTGTACGTTTTCATATTTGACATACGTAACACGTGAGTGACTGCTTTACTACTTATGGAATCGCCACCAGCATGACAACAAATGTCAAATATTTGGTGATAAGCGGGTGATATATTGATATAACTTGTCATTTAAGACGATAATGACCAAAATGATTTGTAGCTCCAACATTTCTAATAAATTGTGTTAATAAATATTTAATGTTTTGCTTTAAAAACACTTAAGGGATACTTAATCTATCACTTTTTAAACAGAAGAGGTATCTAAAACCCCCCCAAGGTGATGTGGTCGGCCCCTGTCCAAATAGGAGAATAACCAGTAATTATTTTCACAAACCACTTCCCTCTGTTGTGAAATATCATAAACTCACGAGCGGAAAAGCTGATAATGCGTCAACTCTATTACCAAAAGTTGGCAGATCAATTTTCCCTCAGTGTGTTGGAAGGCTCCGTGTGGATTAGTCAAGTCAGATTTTATTAAAATAGCGCCAAATTGCAACCCTTGCAATGTTGAGCGGGTCTGGACCGCACTCTTTAAGATGCTTCAGAGAAACACGACATTCTCCCTTGAGCGAGCACTTGGCGACGGCGCACGGAAACTCTGCCTGAGACGGATCCCAGCTCGGTGAGGGCGGCCTTCTGCCTCAACCGTTTGGGGGGAGAAAGCCAGCTCCAGAGAGATGGATGGGGAAGAGTGTGATAGAGACAAAGGGGGGGATGAGGGCTAGGAGTGACTGAGACTAATGATCTACTTCTAGGAACACCAGTAGCTCTGACAGCTACATGGTTTTAGCTGAAATGACACAGTAATTGCTTTAATATTCATAGAGCATGATTAAAAAGATACTCAACAGTGACATGTGATGCTGTAAATCCAATCCTCCAGGCCGCGGCCATGCATATCTTGTTTTTGCATTGACAGCCATGCAGAGGTCACTCACGAGTAATCACACACACACACACACACACACACACACACACATACACACAAACTCCCCTACCTGCATGTAATCGTGAGTGTTTCATTGACTGGGATCACGAGGTCGTCGTCGGAGCTGTCGAGGATGGGCGGAGTCATAGAAAAGCCAATCACCAGACCTGGGCGTTCGAGACAAGAGAGTTGAGTCAAATATGTGTTCGGCAAGTCAATGGAGCGGTCGGAGCGGAGAGCCGCTGAAGGGCTGTCACATCCCTGCAACAAATCCGACACGACGGGAGAGCGATAGCACGTTTATTGCATCCAGAAGCTGGAAGGTAATCCGCAAGTGAAGTATTCAGTTCCAAAATGTTATGAAACGTCCGAACGGAGGGTCGCGGTCCAATGCGGTGCCCAAAAAATACCTTTCACCCCGGAATTATTGCCAAAACATTAATTCCTCTTGCTTATACTTGCTTAATGTGGCCAGTCTAAAATGTCATTACTGTCACCGAGTCGCCTCGGGGTGCTATTAGTGCTGAGTCAAATTTCACATTCCCGCTCCATCATCTGAACGCGTCAATGTGACACAGACCCCACCTGGATATCATTAAAGATATAAACACAGAAGCGTATGGCGCGCCGAGTGGGCGTACGAAAGCAAATGACGACCATTCGTCACGTCCGACTCGCTGTTTGTTTTCACTGTGATTTTCGCAGAATTCAACACACCATAAGCCGGCTGTGTTGCAATGGAATGAAGGGAAAAAGAAAAGGGGCTCGTGGAAAAACAAAGCCGCCCCATTTCCAAACACCCGAAAACACCCCAACCCCCCTATTTGACACGTTCTTACTCAAAATGTGGGGTGGACACTCTTCAGAAAAGCGTGGCGCTGTGAGATAATTCTCTCGAAAGCCATTTAAAGCCCAACTGCACGTCAAAACCTAGAACAAATAGAATTCTCCCTTGTACACAAACCTCACTCCTCTAACATCCTGCTGCCCAGGGAACACAATAGAGCAAGGTTAGTCTTCTGTAAATATTATGTTAAGTGTGTTTACAGCAAAGACAGATTCCAGTGAATGGACAATGATCAGCCTGGGTTTCTTGCAATATTACAGAAACAATTCCAAATACTTAGCCTACCTTTAACATTGCTTAGTATTTATCCCTAATCCTTCCATCTGTATTATGTGCTTCTGCTTCCCAATCACCCCAAATTCCAAAACAACATAATTAAATCCGAGACGGGAGTTCATTAGGACGCCGTGTTGTTTCAGTATAACTGTGCATATCTCACACTCAGGGGTATCAATTGACCATAAATACGTGAATCGATAATTGCTTTGTAGGGGAGCTGGTTCGCGCTTCCGCCCCTGGTTGGATTCCGACACGGGGGGGGGGGGCTTTCCTTCTGGAGTCTACACGTTCTCCCACGTGTCACCTTGGGTTTCCTCCGGGTTCCACGGTTTCCTCCTAAGGTCCAAACACATGCGGGAGGTTCATCGGAGACGAGAAAGTCCAGATGTGTGAGTGAGAGAGTGAATGGTTGAATTTCTCCATAATCGAGAGGTTGTATGACTGGGTGTAATTTCCTATATGGCATCTGAATGAAGGAGTGAATGATTATACGTCTCCATATGATGTGAATTAGAGAGGGAATGGTCGTGGTCTCTATCGGCCCTGAAGTCGACCGGCGATTGATCCCGGGTGAATCCTGCCTCTCGCCCGCTGACAGCTTTGATCATGAGAGAATGATTGAATTATTGCTTTCTCTATTTTCATCACTAGTCGTTCACCCGTTTTCCTCAGGAGCGGTACCGGTGAGCTCGGTGCTGTTGAGTTTCTGTGAAGTCTTTTCTGTATTACAGTACACAGTTTTATGTTTCTCAGAGGTGCCGTAAAGACTGGATATAGGGGGAAAACGTTAGTCAAGCTCCACGCAAAAATGGAAAAATGTGAAAATGGCACAGTGTGGTTTTTATTGGGAACTGTGTCCAATTCCTCCTGCAGTGACTGGTTGCCTGGTTTTTGTACGGGTTAAAACCACCCGGCAGGAGCGGCCTTAATGTTTTCCAGTCCTCGCTAAGTCAACCGGCAGCTGGCAGTATATACATGCTGAGCGTGTTCAACATTTATTTAACATTTAAACTCATCAAGAAAGAAAATACTTTCTGAGGAGCTCATCTGTCATTCAGTATAACGTTATAGCAGAGCTGAAAACTGCTGGTTGTGGTGGCAGCTGCTCTAAAAATGACGGTGTGTAATAGGAGTTTATTTTGTTGTCATTTTTACATTTGATATATTCATGAGAAAAATGAAATGCAGCCCAGAAACAATCTGTGAATGTTGAGAAATCTCTGTGCCTTATGTTTAAATTCTGTAACTCAAACTCTTCCAACACCAACCGGCCAATGAATGCAAATATTACGTTGCATTAGAAAAAAGTCCCATGTGGTTTTGCCTTTCATTTGTCTTTCGGTGAGCCAGCTGCTACGCAAACATTATAATAGTATTCACAAAATTTTATTCTTGTGCACAGACAACTTCTTTATGACAACGATTGCAGTGAAATGCAGCTAGTTAAGATCTTGATCATTTCATTTCTGTGTGCCTAATGACGCGGCTATAATTGTCCATTCCATCAAATATTACAACGATACGTTGAAAACTAACGACTACTGTAATTCATATGTAATTGATATTGTCCCCAGAGTTGAATCCATTGCAATGGTTATTTATCGACATCCTCAACATTTGCTTGATGTGATAATCAAAATCACCAAGCCCTAATTTTTCATTATGTCCCTGCAGATTTTGAGAGATCCTGTTGTTTTCGGAGCTGATTTTGCATCGCGCTGGTTTTTTAGACAATAATTCCGGTGGGAGTTAAACGTACCTGTTGCCAATGTCTAGTGCAAGGCAAAGAGGTCAAGGTCATTGCACATGTTTTGGGCGAAATCCCTGTCAATAGGGGAGGCGGTGTCAGCCCATGAATCACTTGTTGTTTGGTTTTCAGCGGGGTATTCCTGGCAGCCCGCTCAGACATCCTAAACATTGCCGCAAATTCAGAGGAGAAAGGTTCTCCCGACATATTGTCTCAGGCTGGCGGTGAACTCGCCAACAACCTCGGTCCCACGAGCGTCCACCGAAAACAAAGCAAACCATGTCCTCTTTACTGCGAAATGCCGTGAAGACCAACAGTTGACTTTATCGCGAAAATGTAGATGGGGAACACAGTCCTCCCCTCCCCCCCACCTCCCCCCTGCCCCCTGCCAGAGAGCGAGAAAGGAAGTCCCTGTTCACACAGCTCAAATATTCACTATTTCGGGAATCGCACATTTCCTTCACAAGGGAGCAGAACAAGAAACATCTCCTTGCTGAGTCAAACTTATTTTGGACAGAGCGCAGTCAACTGCTGGACCTCCCACACCTCCCTATTAGAGATTCTTTCCTCCGCCACGAACAGCTGATTCTAAGTCTCCAAATGGACAACATGTGGCAAAATCCAGTATATTCCACATTATTCAAACGGTGCGGTTTTGCCTTCCTCAGCTGCAAGCACTATCATTCAAACCCGAGCCAACCTCACCCACAGAGGCACAATGAGATGACTCAGGTGGTATTTTACATTTTTATGGCACATATATCTCAACTTTTCAATCTTGAAAAGGTATATTCAGTTTTATAGATTCACCAAATTGAAGTTTAACAGTACGGGTGGCGAGAAACCAATCATATCGGCCAGATAATGAATGGAAAGTTCTAGCAAAGGCAAAGGATATATTCACAAATGCGCTTCATTATTTCAATTTTTGGCTACATTTAATGCGACTCGATATTCTGATATTTTAGGTTTATGATGAGAAATGTAACGCGGGCGGGGTTTCCTCCAGGTTCTCCGGTTTCCTCCCACAGTTCAAAAACACACAAGAGGTTCATTGGATTCCTTAAATTACCCAGATGTGTGGATGACAGAGAATGGCTGTTTATCTCTATGATTTGTGAATGAGAGAGTGAATAGTTTTATGTCAGTAGGATGTGTAAATGACAGAATGAATGGTTGAATTCCTATATTATGGTTGAATGACAGGGTTAATGGTCGCATATCTCTACATGATACGTGAATGAGACGGTTAATGGGTCTATATGTGGTCTGTGAAGGAGAAGCTGAATAGTTTTATGTCTATGTGATGTGTAAATGAGATAGTGAATGGCTGAATGCCTACATTATGGTTGCATGAAAGGGCGAATGAATTGCACTAAACTGTACAAAAAAAAACAAACCCTCTGCTGCTACTCTCACGCCGTCAATATCAGTTTGTATCTACGTGCACTTCATGCTTCACACCTCATAGTTTAATGTTTTGGATTGTGAGAGACATCGTCTCGATTCCGCTGCAGGATGCGGAGAAATTGACTTTGGTTGCAGGTCTCTATTTGACATGTGAATGAGTGAGTGAATAGTTAGTCGTCTCTACCCGATGTGTTAATGAAAGGGTGAACGGTGCATGTCTGCATGAAGGGAATGAGAGGGCGAATGGTTGCATGTCTTTATTTGACATATGAATGAGTGAATAAGTGGTTTGTCATCTCTATATGACGTATGAATGAAAGGGTGAGTGGTTGTATGTCTCTATAAGTGGCCCTCAGATTGATCCAGGATGAACCCCTCCTCTCGACAAATGGCAGCCGGTATAGGCTCCACCCCCCCCAACCCCGACTGCAGGACACGCGGCATAGAAAATGAATGAGTGAAACAATGAATGAATGACGGGGGTTAAACCGGTCGCTCTTGAAACCGAGCATTCCTGATTCGATTACTGACTCCTCCCAGCCTGTTGAGGTGTTGTTGAGCAAGACACCGAACCCCTAAATGCTCCCCCGGCGCAGCGATGTGGCTGCCAACTGCTCATGGATCATCCATGATGGGTTAATGCAGAGAGGAATTTCCCGCAAGGGATAAATAAAGAATAATAAAACATATTAGAAAACAACACAACCCAAGAGTAATCCAACATACCAGGAGAAGAAGACAAATTAAACATATCAATTTTAACAAAAGTTAAAAACTAACAAACGCTGGAATAATCTACAGCGGTTAACCTAAATGGGTTGAGCAATGAGTGAAATCTGGTTTATAAAGCTTTTACGAAGAGGCAAGTTTCATCAAACAATACCTTTAAAAAAGTATCTGGACACGTTGGCCACCTCTGTTTTGCGTAAACTTCTTTAAGCATTTTAGACGCATATGTGTGAATAACAAAGGGGTCATTGGCGACGCGATCCAGCCCTCTTTCTCACTCAGCCACGTACCCTGACAGGGAAGATGTGCAGAGTGACTGAATTACCAACCTGCCGTAGTTTTATGATGGATCATTTTCACACAATCAGATGACAGATCACGTACTGACAGACGGGATGTCATTTGTAAATCTCCTCAAAATGTCACGACTGACCGGTGCGTCTGACGAGACCAGAAAACAAGGCTCATGGGGGAAACCAGAAGAGATGCATGCGTCGCTGAGGTACGGCTTCAGCTTCTGCTGTTTTCCCTTAAGAATAATATTGCTGTCAGACAGATGGCAGCGCAGTGTCATAGGCCAGGGAAGGCTTTACAGCCACACTAAAAGCTCCTCCGAGGCAAGAAAAAAAAACTTTTTAAAGATCATTCAAATGAACAGAATGCCAATGGACCCCCAGCACTACTTCACTCTTTGATTATCTAGTTTGCACACTTTCAATGTGCAGTTTTTCAATCAGCACAATAGTTAATGAACAAGTACGAGTTCCATCTCCGCAGTTGACATTTCTTTTTCTATAGTTATCGTTCACATGCTTGCTTCGTATCTATTTTGGTGCAAGGGGCCTTTCTGTGTGGAGTCCCCATGGACTCGCCATGGACTCGCCGTGTCTACGCCGTTTTTTTCAGCGTTCGTCCCAAAGTCCAAAAAACATGCAGGGGGTTCACAAGATTCAAATGAGTCCAATGTGAATTAGTGAATATATGTCGCAGGAATGAGAGGGAATAATGGTTTGCCTCTTAATGAGGTGTGAGTGGCAGAGTGAATGGTTCCTCTTCTCTGTAGGATGTTTGACTAAAGTTAGTGAATGGTTTTATGTCTCTAGATGACGTGTCAATGAAAGAGTGAATGTTTTTTCTGTCCCTTTATGACACGTCAATGACAGAGTGAATGGTTGTGTGTCTCTATGTGATCATGTGATCGACTCTGACCGCTCCTGGATAAACTCTCCCTCCCGCCCAGTAGCAGCTGGGATAGGTATATATAATGAATGAATGAATTTTATTCTGAAATGATACAGTTTTGCATTAAGTATGGCCGGCAAAGAACGATTTTCATCATACGGGAAGTAATGTTTCCTTACTTCCAACGACAATTAACACCTGGGATCTTTTTTCTGTTATGTACGACAAACACACCGGTGTACTCCTGTCATGTCTCGTCTTGCCAGGAGTTGAAGGTTGACTAGTGTAAAAGTTCTTGTCGAGTGGATTTCCTCCGATCACAGTCCATGAAATAGCACTCTCTGGCTGTGAAGGAGGCTCTGCAAAGTCATAACTGAATGTGTGTTGTGCGACAGCCATGACCTGGACTCTGGAGACTAATGGGTTTCTGGAGGAGCCTTTCTGCACTGCACATACTGTAGGTGTCTTTTTTTTTTTCTGTCTCACAATGATAAAACCACCGGGTCCTTCGTGTCAACATCTCCTATGTGGACATATTTGCCATATTTCAAAATGCGAGACATCAGATATGGGGACCCGCCAGCCTCTTGGATACATTAACAGTGTGAGAAAACATATAATACCATTAACAGTTGTTTGCCATCTGTCAGATATAATCTAAAGCACGCAATGAAGCTAATGCCAAAGAAAACCAAACACAGCAATTCATAGTGCTCCGTGGCTGATAGCCTATCTAGTCATAATAATAAACACATTTTCCCCCTGTAACCTTTCATGCTATGTTTCATGGCAGATGTCAGCGATGTTGTGACTGTTGGCACTTAGTGAACTCATTTATCTTAAAATAAATCAACTAGGAAGTGAGTCCATAAGAGGGCTCTTGGCAACGCTGGAAAATGTATGTATCTGGTGCTATCAGGAGGCCTTTTCTTAGTATTAATAAATGCAATCATATCTGATTAGTTATGGACAACCATATGCTGGATATAGTATGTAACATAATTCACTGTAACATATAATACAATTTGTTTTCTGGATAATCAGTAGCAGTAAGGTATAATATTTTTCTTTTTTGGGGGTTGTAAAAGTGTCAAACTCCCTTTTTACTTCTTACATTGTCCTTTTACTCCAGAAAGGATCCAGGACTCACTGACAAAAATTTAAATTATTTTCAAAGAAAGCAACATCACTACCAGTCGCAATCTGAGCATTACTGTAATTACCGAACATATTGGAAATTGATGATTTGTAATCTGAAAAAAAGCTCAGAAAGCAAAGTCAAATGATGTAAGACCCATACCTTATCCCAAGTCACATAATATTTAATATCAATATCAAATATATGAATTGGAAGAGGACAATTTTGGCCTTTGCATACTGGAGGTTGGTTTATAATACAACTTATTTGTACGGCACTTAACTCTGAAACCCAACGTTTCCCATGATGGTGAGTTCATCCTATAAAGCTACACCAGGAGGTTGCACCTTGAGACACATACATTTAGCCTTTCCTCTCCGGCTTCAGCTGCAGTTCTGTAAGTGCTCCGTCAATATAAAAGCATGCAAGTGGTATTTTCAGCCAGTCGGGTTAGTGTTGATTTTCTTTGCAGAGTTTCTTCTTCCAAGTAGAAAGACAGTCTGTTTAACTGTGCTTCAAAATGGGAGAAAGGTATTTCATGCCATTGTATTTCTTAACAGGAAAATAGGATGATATATTATTAACAAAGCATTTCCACCACACCGCAGTTATGAATGAGATGCAGTTCAGTGAGCACAATCTTAATTTCGGTCATTTACTACAGAAACCAAGGGAGAAACCAAAGCAAGTTTGTATAATTTATTGTACTTCAAAATAGGGGTGAATATACCGAATCACTCATGGCTCGATTCTGGCAATTGAACTACCCCGTGAAACACACCCATAGAGGCCCGTGCTTGTTGTTATTAGAAAATGTTTTGAAAGGAAAATACATTTCTTTACCATTTGCGTGCAGCAAGTCTCCTAGATTAGTCTTCGAAACAAGTATAAACAAATCAAAACTTCAGATTTGTGGTTTAAACAAAACACATTACGGTTAATCCCTATGTCTAACTTGAGTCTTAAGTCATTTATGAGTCATCTAATAAAGAGGATAATAATAATACTGGCCTCTCATACACAGATTGCAGCTGGAAACAACAAAAAGAGCAAACTCTGAGGAAGGAACAAGCCACGATGAACAGTATACTCATTCGTTCATTATTTGTGCTGCTTATCCTGCACTCAGGCTCACCGGGGATGGGGGTGGGTGGGGGGGCTATCCCAGCTGTCATTGAACATGAGGCGGGGTCCACCCTGGAACAATTCATCACAGGACCACACACAGTGACATACAACCATTCCTCCGCTCATTCACTTGCTCAACACGATGTATACTCAATATATAGCTGAGCCTTTTTTGAAAGCATGAATTAAGCCACTGAAGTGAACTTACATGCATTGCATAGGTTAAGCATGCCGGCATGCCTGTCATTGTAAAGTTGGTGCAGATTACAGCATGCAATAATAGCACTTGAACAAGCTTAAAGTACTCTGAAGAATATCTACGGCTGCTCTAAGTCAAGAAACTCACAAGATTGCTGAGATTCCCTTTACTGCCACACTCGACCCGCAGCTGCGAAGTCATTGTCGGTAAAGTACAATGGCGCGGAATTTAAGGCCTGACAACTGCTGAGAGAGAGAACACCTAGCTCTTAGTGATGATTGTGTGGACTGAAAACTCCTGCGACTGCCTTGTTGACAACCGCTACAAATGTGAATGAGGGGCAGAAAGCCAAAAAAACAAATGTTTTCCTTTTCTCTTTTTTCCATACCATGCAAGCCAGCTGTTGGTGCAGCGATAAGGGACAGATTTAAAAAAAAATAATAAAAGAGTCCTTGTATATATATATATATATATATATATATATATATATATATATAGAGAGAGAGAGAGAGAGAGAGAGAGAGAGAGAGAGAGAGAGAAGTATATATATGATATATATGTAGATAGATAGATAGATAGATAGATACATAGATACATAGATACATAGATATGATGCATGTGTGTGTATACATAAATAGATAGATAGATAGATGATAGATAATGAAATACAGATATATATGTATATGTATGTTTTTGTTGAATAGATTAAACAGTATTTCTTGTAGTTTACAGAGTCCTTCTGAAACACAAGGCATCCACATTCGTGTTCAGAAGTGACAAAAGAGCAATTATCTTAAAGCCCACCACCTTCATTCCAATTACCGTGACACCAATTACTTTATAATCCTTAGAATTCACTTGCGTTCCACAGGCCATTTTCTTAGGACACTTAAAAACTCTTACAGTGACTAAGTACAGTGACTTTCACGGCTCAGCGAGGAAGACCTCACTGGACAACATGCAACACCGACGCATCTCGGAGAATCGGTCGCCTGAAAAATGTCCTTGGAGCAGCTTCTCTTGGGAAATGTGATTTCTCTGTTGTTGTGAAAACCCATTTTCAATGCCAGAGTTAAATGTGTGTGTGTGTGTCTGTGTGTACCATGACCAACTCAGCCATGCAGACATAAAGATCGGAGTCCACCCCGAAGTAAGAAAAACAACTTTTAAGACTGATAAAAAGGAGAGGACATGATACTGTAGATCGCAGGGGCGTCATGCTAAAGCACTTACACATCCCGGCTGCTACGTCCACCATGTGAGAATACTCATATAGATATATCCACATTAGGCATATTGCCCTGACTGCCTGCTCTGCACCGCATTCCTCCATCATGATGGAAGCACCAGATGTATGTGTCCGAGCCAGGAACCAGAAGTCAAACTTTCGCCCGTGCAATCAGCGTTGCACAAACACGCCTGACGGCTGTTTGTTGAGTGCAAGGTGCGAACAGTGGATATGCCAGAGGAACTTCCAGTCGTGCTTTTTAACAATATTTGGAAGCCGTGGTCACAAACCATGAAGCCCAGAGCTACGTCTGTGCAGTCGGATGTCATTTATATCGTCTTTTTGGGGAAATGTCCGCAGCAGTTGCTTAGCAATGAACACTGAACGTCTCCGTTAACCCTAATGGGCCCTTTGGCTTGCTGTGCTGCTGCTGCTCGGTGTGGCCACTCGTTTTGTGTGGATGTGCAGTAGGCTGGAGCTCATATCCTGAAAAGGACATTTCTCATGAAAAAAGAAAAATAATAAAAAATGGTGTAAATGATGTTATTTCAAAACAACTCTTCACTCCAGGGCTCTTTGGGAGATGGGAGGGTGGAGAACGGATTCTTCAGTTGTTTTTTTCTTGACAGGGGGATGTGCAGACAATTACTCTATTCAACTTTTTTGAAGAACTATACTTTTGTGCTCCAAAAATGTGAACTTTTTCATTTCGCACTTTTTTTGTGTTCAAATGGAGCGATTGAGAGAAAAAAAAAAAAACATTTTATCATTCTTTCAACCCAAGGTAAATTTCATTGAACCATTCATTCATTCATTATCTCGGCTCCTTATCCTAAACTCAGGGTCACGGCGGGAGCGCTGCAGCTTTCCAGGCTGTGATTTTGCGAGAGGAGGGAGGTTCACCCTGGACGGGTCACCAGTCGCTTGCAGGACCACAAATAGACATGCAACCATTCACCCTCTCATTCACTCATTCCACAGAAACGTATAACAAATGTCCCTCTCATTCACATGTGATGTAGAGACAAAAAACAATTCACTCTTATTCACGTCATATAGAGACATACAACCATTCACCCACTTGTTCACACATCATATAGCCACAACTATTCATCCTCTCATTCAAACATCATTAAAAATCCACATACAACCATTAACCCTCTCATTCACACGTTCTATAGGGACAAAAAATATCCATTCACTGTCTCATTCACATGTCATTTAGAGACATACAACCATTCTATCTCTTGTTCACACATCATGTAGCCACAGCTGTTCATCCACTCATTTGCACCAGTGGGTCACATATAGAGACATATTACTGTTATCTCTCTCCATGACACGCTCAGACTCTTCGGTCAACTTATCCCGGTGTTTGTTCTGCAGGAGGAAAGCTGACAGGGGAGCGGGCGAAAGAGAGAAACAAATTACCAGTTTGAGAAACAAAGAAGTATTCAATCCTTGTTTTGAAATTGACTTCTTTTTTTTTATTCTGGAATTGAATGCAAATAGACAGTTCTTTTTTGAACAGTGTGTGAATCCAGCATTTAGCCGTCGCTTGGGGCTAAAAACCGGTGCCTCTGTCACCCTCAGGGATGACTGAACCTGGACCTCCCCGTCTGTCGGGAGAACCTGCTCACGAAAGATAAGTCATGGGCACGCACTGAGGAAGGAGCCTCGCCACCAAAAGGCACTCTAAGCCAGTTAAAAATGTAAAGCTCGACTGACAGGAAGACACATACAAGGCGAGCTAAGAGCACCGAGGGGTGCAAGCGAAGACGCGGGGTCTCTCGGAGGGAGCATTGCAGCCAGTGTGAGCAAATTTCCTGTTTTCTTTTTTCTCCTTCTTTTTCAAAATCACGCACTCGCTTCCGTTTTTCACGGACGGCTCGGGGAAGATGTCGCCGTCGGTGTTCCCTCACGCCCAATGTAGTTTTGTCTCCGATCAGCCGCGTGGCAGGAAGGGGGAAAGACGACTCTTGTGTAAATAAATAAGACTTTTCTCGGCGGATGAGGCAAAAAGGATGCAATGTGGGAGTCATTCAAAAAATTCAGTTTTTATGCATGAGCTGATCGCGAACATCGCCGGGTAGGACTGGCAGTCATGCTGGTTTTTTAATGCGATACAAGTGTGAAAGGGTGAACAAAATGAAAAAGCGACTAAATAGATCGAGTCTTTGCTGAAGGCCTTTGGGCTTGAAAAGAAACATACAAGTGACAGCAATCTCGTAGTTACCACGGCGACACAGCCGCTGGCAAAAGGCCAAGGTTGGGGCGCTCTGAAATAGCTGTGCGTGTCCGGCGAGAGACGGGGAGGCCACGCAGGCCACGGCGCAGACCTGCTCCCTGGATGTGGAAGTCAGCCGGCCAGCCTCGAACCTCGACGTTTTCTCTCTCCCTCCCTGAATGAAACCAAGTTCACTTCCTCTGTCATCCGGACACAAGGCCAGGCGACAGTCTGACGGGCAGCTCCGCTTTGATTTCATTGTTACTATGGAGAGGGATGACATCCACTACGTCCCCGTCCACTCGACCAGTGGGTGAGTTCAGCCTTTCCAACATCCTGCCAGGGGAGGGGTGCAAAATTAAGGATACGGCCGCAAGCCATCTGGACTTGTTTCCCATGTTTAAGACCTCCGGTCCTAAGTAAATCTTCCTGTACCTGCCTCACAGGCACACCGGACAACTCAAGCTCTTCCTCTGCGGAGATTTTTTTTTCCTTTTCACGTTTTTAATCACTGAAATATCATCCATTGTGGGAAGCAGTTGAGAGCTCAAATACCTTCCGAAGAACAAGAAGGAGCTTCAACCCCCCCTGTGACTGATCAGAGGTCAGATTTTGAGCAGCCCCAATTACGGTGCTCATTGTGCAATTCCTGGAGATTTGAGGGTCATCAACATGTCTCTGTTGCCGTGTCCGATGTCCCCGGCGAGCTAAATCTCCGCGGCAGCTTCAACTGTGGCAGAAAACAAGGGCAAAGTAGGGAGTGCTGGGTCAACGGTTTGATGCTGAATGGGAGGGAAACCGACAGCTTCCTCAGGTTTTGCACAGGAACCCTTTCCCATGAACCGCAAGCGACCATGACAGAGAAGCCAAAAGGTGTGACCGACCATCAAAACAAGTGCCCACGAGCAGAAGGAAATCTGTACATAGTCGTTTTGGTAGCGCTTCTTAAGGTGGAATATCCCTCAATGACGCTGGTTTCCAAGCAACATTGAGTCTTACAAGACCCCCTGTTATAGCCAGTATCCACTTTCTACCTTCAGGACTCATGTAGAGGGGTCAACCAGTAGAAGCAGCAGCCACATGCCACGATGCTTTTCCTCCGGTGTCGAACAGCAGGGCTCAAAATAAGCATCTGCAGGTGCTGAGATCCATGTTGGCACGAGAAAACACAAAGTCAAAATGAATGCGAATATTTGCTAAGGGAATGAAAACAGAGAGCCGGATTGTTCTGGACTCAACAATGTCAGAGCAAAACTGTTGGTCAGATGAAGTCCTGCTAGGGTTTGTTTGTCCAATATTAGCATGAATAATGGAAATAATGCCTTTTGCTCTTTTGGCGAAAAGCTACATCAACTGCGTATCGTTTCATCTCACCCTCCACACACACACACACACACACACACACACACACACACACACACACACACACACACGCACACGCACACGCACACACACACCACTATCCCAGTGCAACTATTTATAGCATAATTTTCAGCATGAGAATGTTGCCCGATATGAAATTTTAGAAATCCAAAACTTTACCCGCTGGATAACATATAAATCTGAATCAAAATGTTTTAAATAGTATATTATATTATATTACAGTATAAGTGGTGCAGTGGTTAGTGCTTCCACCTCACACCAAGAAGGTCCCTGGTTGGGATCTGACAGGGGGCCTTTCTGTGTGGGGTCTCCATGTTCTCCTCGTGTCTGCATGGGTTTCCTTCGGGTTCTCTGGTTTCCTCTCACTGTCCAAAAACATGCAGGAGGTTCATTGGACAGCCTGAATTGTCCAGAGATGTGAACAAGAGGGTGAATGGTTAGATGATTGACTGGCAACTGATTTACTGGCAACTGGTTCAGGTTGAACCCCGCCTGTTGCCCAATGAAAGCTTGGATAAGTATAAATGATGAATGAATTAATGTTTTATCGTATTAGTTGAGTCGGAGACCGCAAAAAAACTGTTCAGGGTGTCAGGCGAAGAAGGGTCATGGCTGACCTGCTGGGCCCTTCCCTTGTCGTCAGTGTTGGTCCTTATACCTTTCCAAGTTACGCAGGTCATTGTTCTCAAAGTCCTCCTCAATACGCATTTGGAAAAGGTTTTTTTGCCAGCTGTATGCCCTTTTTCAGATTTTTTCCCAACCCAGCTGTAGGCCAGCATGTCGCCTGCTTTGTCGGCAGCATCCTGGGAAGGGGGGCCTCCATCGGGGCCTCCCATGGCTTTTGGTCGGGAAAGACGGTGTTTGTCTTTGTGGGAAGGACAGCATTGGTACAGAAATGAGTGTAGGACAATACAGCCGACGTGTACTCCCCAACATCAGTGCCCTTCTTGAACACTCCCCGCACACCGTGTGTGCTCAAAACAGTCCTCTAGGGCCGAAGAGGCCTCGTCATACCTGAGTTGTTCTGATGGTGTCATGAGTTTCCATGAAAATGTTGTTATATTTACATACTCAGTTTGTTTACTCCATGACAATCAAAAAGTCTTGTCCATTCCAACCGATCAATCTATTGACTTCCTCAAAATATTAACCAACAAGGGGCAATGGTGAGGTCTGTATGTGTGGACGGAAGCATGGATGCATGAATGGAATGAAAAGCGCTACAATCAAACCGGCCCAGTTGCTCAGCAGAGTCCATGAAAGAGAGACTTCAGAAGAGCGAGTCTGACTGGACACCAATGGCGAGGCACCCCTTAGATCACCCAACAAGAAAGACTGCTACCTTTTTGAAACTCGTCATTGGGAAACAGATTTCAGCGGCGCTCAGACGCTGTCCTGACACACCCCGCCTCGCTTGCATGTGGTGGACACGTCTTTTTGATGAGCTTCGTACGTCCGTCAGCCCCCGCTGTCATTTGCGTTTAAAGGGGATGAACGAATGATATCCCGGTTTTTTTTTTCCGCCAAAACACAGACACACTTCGCAAAGCTATCGCCATTGGGATTTCGTACTGACTGACATTCATCATGGGGAGCCAAACCCAAACCTCAATTCACAGTTCACCATTCACTCAAAGTGACAGCACAGAAAATCTACTCATAGTAGTAGTAAAAAGACAACTACAAGGTTGGCGTAAAGGTAACAATACTGTGCCCGGTGAAACTGAATTTTCACATTAGCCAAGAGCGTCTCGTGAGAAATGTTTTCAAGGACAGCGCAAATCGTATCAACACCCTTACTAAGAAAGGGATTGTAAAAAGAAAAAAGGGTAGTCCGCCGAATTAGTTAGTTCAGTGCCAAGTAAAGAAAAAAGTCCTGCTGGAGACCTGCAGGGTTCTATTTAGGCTTATCGGCCTTTTGAAGTAAGGCGCTAACAATAGCATATTCCTGTGTGGAATGCAGGCGCGATGATGTTTAGTTTCCTACGCGGAACATTTACTTGGCTCTCACAGAAAATGAGAGCTCCTGTTGAGGTCGATGGGAATTTCACACACACACACAGACAGACAGTAGCGCCATTTACAATATCACACCGCTGTCGCGCCTCCCTGGGTTTGTACAAGTGCACTGAAAATCCAAAAGTGGATCAGCAGTGGAGCATTTTATTTCACTATGCAGGCGCACTGACACCCCACAGGAGTGGAGGCTTTTGAGGACAAGCTAGAATAAGTGTCATAGGTTCAGAGTTATGTATTGATAAAACTCGATGCTGTCTCCCACGCGCATGACGCCACAAACACTTAGAATGCACACTTCTATAACTATAACTATTCACTCTCGACGCTGAAATTCTCTTGGGTTTCCTCGTCACGTGAAGACAAAATGCCAGATTCACACGTTGCGATGCAGAAAACCATTGCGTGATAATGGCAAGGCCACTTTTAAGAGGGGAATCTGTGTCGAAGGGGGAGTGCTTCAGTTCGTAGTTCCAAGTTTGATTCGCATAAGGATGATGTTTATCGGGAACCACAGCTCAACCGAGTGCCACCCGTCCAGCAGGAAAAACAAGCAGGAATTCAGAACGGCATCAGCAGCTGGTCACTTCACTATGACTCCGTCCATCCTTTGCAAGGAGGGGAAAAACTGACCAGAAACATGTGGAATGTATTATCATGTATGTGCGTAAAGAAAGTTACATCATGACAGATCTCAGTCTGGAATAAAGGGGCATTCATTTACAGTCAGGCCTTTATAGGCTTTAAAAAAAAAATAAAAAAAACTGGGCACAGAAAAGACGGAGGGGTCAGCAAACCCGAAAACACCGCAGATGGTTTTCATCAACTATCTTACACCAACTTGGACACATTTTTGGCCTTTGCCGCAGAGTCCTAATGTTGAAAGAGCTTATCTCTCGCCCCGCTCATATTCGGGGTGTTGGTGCTTTCGCGCCATGGAAAAGCGACCGGCCAAACATCCGAAATGCCCGGGGGGGGGGGGGGGGGGGTGGTAGGGATGCCAGAGATGAGTGGAGGAGCAGGCTCCCCTTTTTTTTGGTCTTTACTCCAAGGGG
>CAAKHD010000248.1:53494-74372 GCA_901007705.1 Fistularia tabacaria | reverse complement strand
AAATTTTCGGATCGATACCGAAGGGGGTTAAAACTTAAAAACCTCTGAAAAACACCTCGGTTTTTTTTTGGGTTTTTTTTTTCTACCGACAGGACGCCGCGGAAGAGGGAAGTTGAGCGCGTAAAAAAAAAAAAAAAAAAAAGTGTCACTGTGTCACTTTTGGATCTGCTCACCTGAGGCATACGCGATTCCAATCCAAGTCCTGCAGAAGAAGAAGGTGAAGTCTGTCTTCATCTCCAGATCTGCGTTCCGGAGGTGCGGCGGCAGGTTGAGCGGTAGTTCTTTATTTAAGAAAAAAGAAAAAAAAAAAAGTTTAAAAAAAAAAGAAAGAGTCGTTGCTTGGCTGTTTTTTTTTTTTGTTGTTGTTTTTTTTGAGAATCGAGGAGTATGCAGGTTTTTGTGTTTGTTGTTCTGTTGTTTTTAATAAAAAGTCCGCTGATGGGGGGAAAGCGCAGGTGAACCCGCGGCCAATCGACGCCCGGCTGCTCCCTGCAGAGAGGATCCAGCCGAAATGCTGAGGAAAAGGGGAAAAAAAAAAGACCCTCTCTTTTTTCCGGTCCGTCCAAAGGATGCATAAGGCACTGGATGGGATTTAAAATGATTTCCTTTTCCTCCACTCGTGACCGGAGCGCACGCACAGCCACCTATCCAGTTTAGAAAACAAGCGGCATTGTGTGTGTGTGTGCGTGTGTGTGTGTGTGTGTGTGTGTGTGTGTGTGTGTGTGTGTGTGTGTGTGTGTGTGTGTGTGTGTGAGAGAGAGAGAGAGAGAGAGAGAGAGAGTATGTGTGTGTGTGTGAGTGTGTATACGTGTATGTGTATATTTGTGTGTGTGTGTGTGTGTGCGTGTGTGTGTGGATGTGGGCTTCTTTCCTCTGGTTTCATCCCCTGGGCGCTACAGCTTCTTTTTTATTGTTCTAACTCTTATTATTATTTAGATTATCATATTAGAAGAACAGAGGCGTCACGGTGAGGCTGCAAATCAGACGTTCGTGCTGAACGGGTGGACTTTACGTGACCTTGAATGGTGACATTGAAAAACACACGATAAGCCCAACTTTCAGATGTCACTATGTGGACAAATGGCGTGCTGGAGGAGTTGCACGCCGTGTTGTTTCATCACGCAACGCGTCCTATCGTATTTCCAGACGTGCTTTGTGATTCTTTGGTCTTTATCTCGTCAAACGTCCATCTGAGGCAGAAAAAGGAGGAAGAGTCCTCTTTTGTTCTTCTGCGCGCAAAAACCTCCCTCCGGAGCCCAACGGCCTCGGGAATAGTTTTCTGTCGGACTCTGCAATTATTCCAGCGAAGGGGTCAGATATAATGATGGCCTTCAATAAAACTAAACCAAGAGTTATTCAGGCCTTTCTCCCCGAATCCACTTAAAGTCTTACTCATTGGCTGTCCTCGGGGAGTCCCCGGGGTGTGAATGGGAGTCATGCACTAAGAGCACAAGTCGCCTGTGTACGCTGCGGCACAACAGCGGTCACTGAAGGTTGTCCCTGGGAGGGGGTGCAAGGGGCGGAGGGGAGCCCCTCCAACTTTTCTGTGCAAGGTGGGTTTTTCTCCAGGTGATTTTGATAGCTGCACGGACAACCTCGAATTCCAATCAAACCTTTTTACATCCCTCGCAGTGTATTTGATTTTATTTCCAACGCCGTGATTGGGTTTTGAATCAACGGGATGCAATCCTGCATCCCAACCCTCGCCCTCCGGGCAGACAGGAGTTCCAGAGAAGCCATAAAGCAAAAAAAAGACTTTTTTTTTTCATCATAATGCTTTAAGTCTCTATTGTTTAGACAGGACTAAGTGGACCAGAGGCATAACTTCAGGAGTGTGTTGGATAACGGGGAGTCAAATGATCGTTTTGTGTTATTGCTGTAACGTGTTTCCCCTCCGATCCCTCGCGGCGGTCCAACCCTGTGACCCTAAAACACAATGCAGAGATTGAATGGTTGTAATTAAAATCTTCCCAGCCCCCAAAGTGCCTGCAGCATCAGAGGAAAATAAACACTAAAAATCATGTCGGTGGTTTCACAAACCTTAATCCAGGGAGTTGCCAAAATCACATCACAAATATAAAATAAATAATGTCACAAAGTCACGATAACACTTGATTGGCCAACGGAACAATAAACCGCTCTGGTAAGCTTTTAGACCGGCCATTCGCCGAGCAGTGATAACAAACAATAGCCTTGATGCGGCGCAGCATAGTCGCCCCCCTCCTGTGTCCGATGAAAAGGCCGGAGTTTATAATCCTGCCGGCCCCTGAGAGACAACCAGGGACTCAAGGACCCGTCCTTGAAGTGCCAGAACTCCGTCCGGCCCATCTTCACGTCAGGAAACACGCTGCTTGTCAACACCTACTACCATAGGAAGGATGCAGAGCCCACATGCTCTCCCTCCCTTTTCTCATTGAAGTCCATGCCCATGGGCCTGCCCCCCCGCCCCCCCCGCACGCTGCCAGCTACTCCGAGGCAGCACATTTGGTGATTGTTTGGATTGCGGCAGCCAAAGTATTTCATTAGTCAAGGGTCATGTTCACTTAAGTCAAGCCAAGTTTTAGTCAGAATGCCTAAAATCACAGAACCGAGTGAATCTCTTTGGAGCTTTTTTTAAATCTGGAAATGGCATCACAACCCCTGCCCTCGGATTCTCAGCTCAAGCGACAAAGAACTGGCCGGTGTGAACCTTTAAACGGAAAAAAATACGGAAAGACATTCCAGGAATGGTGTTCCTCTCTCGGGACGTGGAGAGGAGTTGGGCTTCTTCTCACAAGACACAGAGACGCAGGCCAACAACGGGCCAAGTCGTTACGGCCAGATTTTATACGAGTGGATTGAAAGTATAGAAGCATGCGATGAATCACGGCGGTGAGCGACGTGTCACAATGCAAGTCATACAAACTCCTCTTCGCCATGGAGACGCAGCCCGGAGGCATGCGGGAGACGAGGGTTAAAGGAGACCATGTGACCTGAACACAGATGACACCTCCAACTCGTTCATGTAGCCCCCCGGGTTTCCTCCGTCATCTCTTTGATTCCGCCACTCCGTCTCACAGTCGGTTCGGTGTTATCTGCTTCAAAAGCACTAATTCGGCTCTCGGCTGATGAGCAGTTGAGTGTGAAACCGCGATTGTAGATGAAGATGATGCGGCAAACGATCGAACATTTGTTTGTAGTTGCCTTTCCTCCCGCCTGAAAAGTCCGATATTCGCTTGTGTTTTTGCTCAGCTCGTTCTCGGCGAGCTCCCGTGGGAAACCTCTCGGGAGTTTCAAAATGCCTCGCCGCTCCACCAGCTCCGGGGATGAGGTATTGTGCAGTGGGTTTATCAGAATGTTGCAGTCATGACCTAAGTGGAGAGAGCTGGAGCCTCCGATGTCTGACTTCAGACATGTTCATTAATTAGGCGCCCTTTTTTTTTTTTTTTCCTCCATAAAAGGCGATGGCTCCTCATGTGAACTTCCCTTTTTGCCTCGTTCGTGTTTTGCTCAAGGCAAAAGTTTTAATATCAAAACAACTACGTTCGTTAGTCCCTGGTTCGATTCCAAAAAGGGGGCCTTTCTTCTCGTCTGTATCTGCGTCTCCACATTCCGGTTTCATCACACAATCTAAAAACACGGGGCAGGTTCACCCGGACGCTCGACAGCGTTCAAACGTAAGAACGAGAGGGTGAATGGAGACTGTCTATGGGACTCAGTATGAAGGAGTGAACGGTTGTATGTCTCAATGTGACGAGTGAATGAGAGGGTGAATGGTTGTATGTCTCTCTATGACATGAATGAGAGAGTCGCATGTCTCTATTTGACGTGTGAATGAGATGGTGAATGGTTCTTTGTCTCTTTATGACAAGAATGAGAGAGTGAATGCATGCATGTCTCCATATGTGGCCCTGCAAACAACTGGTCATTCACCCGATGACAGCTGGGATAGGTCCGACCACTGATTGCATAGATCATGAATGAAAGAATGTCCGTAAGCAAATACGCGACATTATAACAGGTGGGCTTTTTGCTCGTCGCAGTTTAAGTATTTTAGCAGTGTTCGCTGATTCCCTCCACCATAAGTGAAATCAAATCAAAACTCTGAAATGACGATCTTTGGACTCGAGCGGCGAGGCGGAGAACAAATGTTTGGAGGTATATGTGGGATTTTGACCTGCAGCAGCTTTACCCAGGGAGGGCTTTACAGGCTTTAGAAGTCAGAAGTCCACGATAAATACAACCTCAATATTTTAGTGGTATTGGCCTGCGCATATAAATGAGGAAAAGAAAGGCTCGCAGAGGGGGGTTAATAACCAGATATCCACATTAAAATAGCATGCTGTCAGGCCTGTGTTAATAGTCAATGCTCCAAACCACTTCATTACAATTATCATAATATTGGCCTCAACACTTGGTCACATGCAGGCTCGAGCCAGATGGTTGCTCGCTGTGTGAGCATGTTGTAAATCCCAATTCTCCCCCATAAGGCAACCGAGGGGTCAATAGATAGGCCTGTTTGTGAGCAGCTGAGAAATGTGTTGCTTTGGGATACTGGAAGATCAATTGCGTTGCTTCCATCGGGATGAGGCACGGGCTTTTGTTAAAGCCGAGCGCCGGAGACAACGATCTGCCGTTAGATTAGGGATTATTTCAGGACTTTAAGGAGGTTAGCTCGCTTGGAAACCGTGCTCGCTCCTGTGCTCCGCCGAGAAGGATTCTATTCTCAAGTCCGAAGCTGCCGTAACGGCAAAACCCTTCAAGGTCCCGTCCTGAAAAAATAGCCAGGGCTGACGTGTCTGAGGAAGGGTTGCTGCGGTTTGTCTTCGGTTTCCTCACCTTGCTGTTTTTGTTGATGGCGGTTTAGGACTTCTCCTCTGTGTGTCAGGGAAAAGCAGGTCACCGGACCTTGAGTTCACCTCTGCAGCCGAGCCCGATCTGCCAGATATTTCTCCAGAGACGGATCATCAATTGAGGTGCAGTGGCTTTCGGCATACCTCTAATCCTCCCTCTGTTCCTCAGCCCGTCTCTGTTCTTGTATTCGTAATCCTCAGAAACTCAGGTGAGGACAGAACACAAGTCATATTAGGGTGTCAAGTATGAATATCCCCGAGTTGGAAATTTTCATTTGCTTTCCCTTCATTACTTTTGTGGGTTTTTTGGGGGTTTTTTTCTGGCCTGTAGTTTCGAAAGTTCATAAATATGTAAAGCATGAATCTTCGTGTCAGCGATTTTGAATAGATGTTGCAAAAAAAAAAAAAAACCCTCAAGACCAGTGTCTATTTAAGTTAACTGTTGTAAGCTTAATGCATTTATCTGGATGATTCAGCAACTTCACAATGAATTTCTTTTATGAGTTTTTGCGAAATTCAAAGGCGCCGGTGCCGTCTTCGAGATTTACTGTCTCATCTTTAGTTTCTGTCGAATTATAAGCAAAGCAATGGATCACTGTCATCTGCGGAAATAACGGTTCTCTAATAATACCCCTGGTTGCATGCTGTGCCAGCCTAGTGGTTGCAAACCACCTCTTTTCTCTCTTTTTCTTTGTAATTCAACTAGAGAAGAAGAAGAGGTCCAAGTTCTCCTTCTTTCTCTCCCTCTCATCAAATGTTTGCATTTTCTCCCACATCCTGTTACATGTTTCTGTTCCCCAGCGCCCCATATTTGCATTTTATTCTGTTAAACATGCCAAAATGTTTTTTTATTCCCTTAAACATGGCATTCGTAGCACAGCACTGTCCTTCTTTACCTCTCTTTGTCTGATGAGAAGGCACGAGCTCGTGTTTTTCTACAAGTAGGGCCCCCCTTTGCTCAGGAAAACTGCACACTGAATTTAGTTGAAAAAGCATTTTTGGGCAAGAGGATTTAGACCGTTCTAAGCGAGGAAACAGGATCCGAGATAAACGCGAAGCATGAACGGGCGACACTGAGTGGATCTCGGATGTCAAATCTTTTTGTGACTATTCATTACACAGCACTCGTCAACTTAAAACATGTTTGATTTGCACTCAGAAGGTCAAAGTGAGAAGATAGCGATTGTCGATTACACTTTTGTGCAGTTTATTATCCACTTTCCAATCGCCAAAGAAGGCAGCAATATCCTGCACAAGCGCATCCTCACGGCCATTTAGTTTATTTGACCTTTAATCTGCGGGCAGGAAACAGGACGTCAGTGTTTGTGAAGATAACGGAGATCCTGCCTATTCTTGTAGTTTTTAAAAGTGTCAAAAGATAGTTCGTGGATTCAAGAGTTCCTGCCCAGGTGCGGGACCGCCGCCGTCTTTGCTCGACTGTCACTCTCACAAAAAACACTTGGAGTTCCCAGCAACCGCCGCCTCACTGCGCTTTGATGATTCTTAATAACATCCTTGATTATATGGCGTTCAGTCACGGCACTTCTCAACATCGTGGCCGAAGAACTGACGATCAAAGAGAATAACGACACAATGATTTATTATTACCATGAGTGATTATTGCTTTTGTATTCAACAAGGAAATTACGCATTAAAATAGTAGCTCTATATATAATTGCGATTGTGTACAATACTTTCTGGAAAGCAAATCATTCCCAGAGCTACTTTTTGGTATTTGACACATACGTAACACTTATAGTGTACATATCGCCCATACAAGTTCACATTCAGGCACTCGTATCCTCGCAATTAATGCAGTAAATATCATAAACCCAGTCAGCAAACACACCTTTCAGAAGGATTGTAACATTCTGTTGTTCAAACCTTTGCCGTGTTTACTTCATTTTTGGGGGGAGGTTGTGGTATGGAAGCTGTCACGGGGTGTACATAAACCCGTCGGATATCATGTTTGTTTCTTTTACATGATGTAGGTCTGATTACATACATGTTGGTATGAACACAGTGTATAATACAGCAAATTAAAAGTCTGAAAGATTGCAATTTAAACTCTCGACCGTGTAATGAAGGGTTTGTGCTGGCTGCAAGCCGGTAAACATGCTCCGTGGTAATTACGATAGAATCACCCTGCTCTGTAGCCATTGAGCACAAACACTCGTTGGGATGAGAGGTCCATTCAAAAGTCGATAATACGACTTAAGGACTTTGTCGCTGCATCTTTCACGTTTCAGGACGGGTTAGGTCAGAGTTGATAAGACAGATTTTCCAAGACAGATGCGATAGGTCTGATGATAATAGTCCTCTCGAAGCGTATGGGGCACGCTGTTGTATCGTACTGCATGTTTAATCTCAGTGTCCTAACATCAGCAAGTGTGTGCAAAGGCACTGATATTCGAGGGGGGGATAATTGATCTTGCTGGACAGTACAGAGCACTCGAAGAATTACAACAATGGAAAAGTATCACTAAAATCTGTTCGCAGGAGAGATCACTTCAGGATAAATTGCACTTTTCCATCATGCTGATTAACGAAACCTTTCAGTTTTGAGCACGAAGACGGCGTGAAGGGAAGCGGTAATGACACAGATAATCACCGAAAACATATCTACCCTACTAATCAAAATTCTTTGCTGAACAGTGTTTATTAAATGTAATCTACGCCTACATTGCACATCTTACTATAGTTACAAAAAGCGAGATGTTTGAATACGTTGTTCTTGTGTTTTCTCACTCGTATGCCAGCACAAAGGACCTTTTCACCCGGGCTTTTGACTGAACAAGGAATCTGGAAATAATTACGCGATGAAAGCTGGAAAACATTTAAAAATGAGGACAGTTGTTGAGGAATATCATGTGAAAAATGGCTGCAATATCTTGTTATACCCGTGAGATTACAGTCTTTGCCTGATAATTGGAAGACGTTGCTTGCATACTGAAATCATTTTTTATTGACGGAACCCGTGTTAGCCAGACAGCGGGGCAGGAGGGTAGTGAAGGAGCTGGATCGGCCAAGACCTCTGATTGCCGTTGCCGATGCAGGGGCTGAAGAAGGGGAACACCTTGCCTCTCGGCCCGTTGGTGAACGCGTAGAGGAGGCTCATGTCGTCGGCGTTGAAGAAGGACACTCTCCTGTCCTCGCAGTCCAGGAAAACCCCTATCCTCTTAGGGAACGAGGCCAGCTGCAGTCTAGTCCAGGGCTGGGTGCCAGCAGAGTATTCATTTCTATTTCGCAGCCGCAGTGTCCAGTAGCCATTTTCAGGGCTCAGCTTGATCCGAGCGTGCCTCTCCACAGACTCAGAGGCCACACCCAGATCCCACTTGGGCTTGGGGCCAACCTCTACCTCCCAGTAGTGTCGGCCCGACTGAAAGCTCTGGGCAGCCAGAACATTGACACACTGGAGGAAGCGCTTGGTGTGGTCACTGTGTGAGATCATGCCGTCACATTCGACAGCCAAGGTTTTGTCTCTGGAGACGAAAATGCTGGGGTGTGCTGTGTCGACATCATACGTTAATGGAGAAGGACCTTTGGGGTGAAATGATTCATTCCATTATTTGGTGATAACGCCTTGTAAAATGGAATTCAACAAGTGTCACATTTAGAATGGGAAATATCTGCAATCAGTGGAGCCGCGGTTTCATAAATGTAATTCATCTGCCACTGCAACGTCCTAATTTAAAGCAGCCCTTTTCAGTAATTACCACCATTGTTGAGGCGCAACCAGCTCTGCAAATCAAATCTTTTTGTGGTAGCTGAAGTGCAAAGAGAAAACTACCTGGTTTCAAAGACTTAAACATCTTCCTCCACATGATATACTGCAACGGAGCCATGTATCTGTTGCTGAAAGCATTGACGTCGAACATCGGGGCAATATCCACCTGCACCGGCTCTCTGTTCGAAGAAAGTCAACAGTCATCTGTTAACAAACTGCCTCATTTATCCCCTCGCGAATGCCATTGCCTGAGCATAAGCGGAGGCTGAAATCAAATAAGCAGGTGGCAGGAGCAAAAAATGCCAGAATCGATCAATCCTTCATAAAAGTGAAATACAACGTACCTCAGTTGAGGGAGCTAGAGAAGGGAAATAGAAGGGAAATCACATTAATGACATTTTTTTAACTGATGTAAGAGCTTCCAGTCAAATCTAATAGCTTGTTTTATTTGAACTGAGATACCTCGCCGAAGGCACAGTACGTACACAGTGTGCCGCCCTCCAGCAATTACAGACAAGTTTATTTTTTTTAAATATCTAAGAAAATGGCTTCTCTGGGGAGCGCTTGCGTGGATCTAACAAAACATAGATCTGAAATTTCATTATGGGATATAACTGTTAAAAAACATGGCCTCTAAGATTGAATTTTTAATTACTTATTTGTCTCTGTGATTGACTGGCACCCCGTCTAGGTTAAACCTCGTCCCTTGCACAATGACAGCCGGGATAGACTCCAGTGCCACAGAGACCCTGAGTGCAGGATAAGTGGTACGGACAATAAATGAACGTACGCTGGAAGAAATTCAAATCCTTCCACGTATGACTGCGTGGAGGGTCACTCAGCCCTGGACCAATGTAAACTTTGCCCGCGTGCTTTCCATGTTCACCGGAGAGTGGGCCACACTCGAGCATGTTTTTCTTAGATGACATATTATCATCACCTCGGTCAGAGCCGGGGCCTCGGCGGCCTGCTGGAGCTCTGACGCGTTTTCCTCCAGCTCTCTCATTGCATGCTCCATGGCCTCCAGGTGGCGCTGGACCTTCTCTGTCTCCTCCTCCTGCTCTCGCCTCAACTGCTCCAGCATACAGGCCTCCTCGTCGTGCAGGATCTGATGGAGAGCTCTGAATTCCCCTATGACGTGTGCCTGCAGATCTGCTCCCGCTCTCTGGGCACAGCAAGGACTCTGTTATGTTGCGCTTTCGGGGAATAATTCAGCCACACACCCACTGACATGTTTTTACCGACGAGCAAAAAATTGTCAAGGGTCAGCTAGAATGTCAAGTGGCTAGTTCCATGAGCGCTCCGGAAAATACTTTTGCAAAAGTATAGATCTGTAGAGGGAAGCAAAGGAGGAGTAATGGCTCTACACTCAGTACCAAATACCTATCTGTCAAACAGCTACAGAATGTTTACGCAGGGTGGGGATTTCCTGGTTATCATCTCGCCGCGGTGCGCAGAGCTGAACTCACAGTCTTATCTTCTCCCGTCTCTCATATGAGATGTGTTTTCATTTTCCATCGCTGCTTCCCATTTCCAGTTTGTCAAATGGCGCAATGCAGTATTGTCAATCATCCAACCTCAGGTGAAATTAGAACTGATGATGCACAAAATCTCCATTCTAAACTATATTACAGAACTGTCTCTATGTCAGAATGTGATTGTAGTTGTTCCCTTCGCACCTCTGACACAGAAATGGCTATTTATGCATTCACAAACAGTAATTTCAAAAATAAAAAGCACAAAATGTAACCCGCTTCATCTTCACACGCCATTAAATACACACAATGACATATTGCAAACAGCCATTAAAAAGGAGCGTGTGCATTCTTATCTGTTAAGTGCTGCCCTTCCATGACATCCCCAGGAGTGCACCTTTATGGTTTCCATCTTGTCTTTGTTCCTGCGAATTCTGTTGTAGAAGTCCTGCTTCCTTAGTTGCTGGGTCTTCAAGGCCTCTTTCAGTTGTTTCTAGGTAAGCAAACAAAGTCGGAGTTCAGATAAAACAGCTAAAACTGCACTGTTAAATGTTGTTTGAAAAGAGGTTTATATCCTCAATTTATGTGTGTATGTGTGTTTGTGGGTGTGTGTGCATGCATACATATTGCTTAACATGGTCTTATCTGGTTTGTCAAATTCAGTGATATGGACTGTACTTGTAATCGATGCATTTATAAGGCCTGTATTTTCTGTTCTTATTGATAATACCCAAGTTTCCTCACAATATAGTGACAACCTCGATATCATGATACTTTTATTTTGGGGAAAGAAAAATGATGATAGGCTGATCCGTTCAGTTATAAGAGGTAATAATACCTATTTTCAGAAAAACATGACAACGATAGATAGTTGTTTATGGCACTCCTAACAGCAGATTTCAACTACCAACTGCTCATTGGTGAAGGGACCATGTGGCATTTCCTGGTGTCGTGGCCAAAAGTCACAGAAAGCTGGCAAAACGTGTTTTGCCTTGACAGAAAATAAAATGTCCCTTTGCCATCATATTAAATAATGAACCCAAATTAAAAAAAAAAAAACAAAAAAAACAGGGTCTGGAGCAAAAATAGATTCACTAACAGCCTGAACTACACAGAAATTATTGACCTGGTCTACAGTGGCTCTATTTAAGAGGACAGAAGCTTCAGAAAGCCTCAGAGTCTGTGATCATTTTCACAGACAGCGTGACAGGAAGAGGAGCTGGGGATAAGTGGTTATATCCAATCTAGTCCACTCGCTTGTCCAAACATATCGTCTATCCTTTTAATCCTACTTGCCAAAGTTGGCTTACTGGCAACAAATTGGCCCTAGTCTTCTGAAGTCTACCCAGGAGGACACGCGTAAACGCTGTGTTGGCGCGAACCATTACTTCACGACAACATCCTGGCCGTTTAGCTGCTAGCTCGCACACCAGCAGGCAGCGCCAGGAGATGCCACAGAGACACAGAAGACAGTTTTTGCCACTCAATGCTCGTCGTCCCTTTTAATGCTAATTTGATAATGCCTATCAGCAAATATAATCAGAAAAAAAAAATTAAGATTTTGAAATGTTGCTTCTGACAGCCCTTCGGGATTTTGACGACTTTATGCGAATAATATTTTTAATATGTAATAATATGTATTCTTAACGTAACTGAAGTATCATGTCAACATGGTTGTCGATAGCTGAGTGACTGCTCTCCTTAAAATTTTATCCCACAGAGATAAAAATGATAAGCTAAGCTGAACTCTCAGTCCAGGCTGAGCCAGTTCGAAAGTAATAAAAAAATGATCGAATTTCAAAGTCCAAAGGGCTTTTTACCAACTCAGATGGTACAGCAGTAATAAACACACTGACAAATTTGACATAAAGCACTGGCTGTTTTCTTTTTCAGGATTTCAACAGTAGACACAGAGTACAAAAGGAATCGGAAAGAAAAACCGAAATGCTTATATTAGTTTGACCGCGACGTGAGGGTTTTATAACTTCCTTGATGAGGATTTGGAATCATTACTGGTCCTGAAAAGGTACTCCTCCAGATGAAACAGATGAGTTGGGGTTTTTTTTTACAGGACCAGAAGCTACATAGAGTAAAAACCAAAAGCACATGATGGAAAATTAGTTTTACACACTGTGAAAACCGCATAGCTGCTGTATTGACTCTTTGTACAGTTGCTAAATAGGGACCTTTGCAATGTCTGGTGGTCAACCGTCATGCACAAAACTGAGCGACCAGAAAAAGAATATATAAAGCACTGCCCCCCTAGATATACTTTTCTGTGATAATATGATTCAATATGTTATTACAAGACACCAAACAACTGAACACCTCAGCAGCTTTGGGTTTATTATTCTGGCCGTGCGCTTCCCCTGCTTTGCTAAGGGTGTTGTCCTGTTATCAAAATTAATAAAAATGGAGCGGAGAGTGAACTCGGTTTGCACAAAACGCCTGAGTCATAGCGAGTGTGGAAACTGCTGTGGAAGAAAGAGGCATGAACCGGGAAATAAAAACACAACCGCATTCGGCGGAGATATTTCAAACGCCGCAGACCCTCACCTCCAGGTTCTTAATGTGATTGTCTGCACTGGTGGCCCTTATCTTCTCCACCATGGCCGCTACAAGGTAGTTGGTCTGGAACTGCTTGGTGCTGAATTCCTTACGGCACTGCGGGCACGTCACCGGGCCCGGGGCTCCCCTCCAGTATCTGGAGATGCACGGCCTGCAGAAGTGGTGCATGCAGGCCAACATGACGGGCTCCCGGAAAAGGTCACAGCAGATGGCACACGTCAGGTCCTCCCTGAGACTGCCTTTGGTCGGCTGTGCAGAAGCAGGAGGACCAGCAGCAGCTGCTGCAGCCATTGTGGAGCAGCACTTTCCTTTTCAAGAAGAAGAGGAAACGAAAGCAAGAGTCCTGGATGATGCAGAGACATGGAGGAAAAGACAATCACGAACTATCAGATTTATTTACTCAGTCAGATGACGCGGGGTGGGTGGAGGTGGGTTGTGGGAATAAAAAACAAATAGAAAGTTCAGAAACGTCCTTGTTGCTGCTCAAATAACCAAGGTACACGTTGACTGGGGGGCGGGAGGGGATTCCTTCGAAACCCCCTCAGCGTTAATAACCTCCACCTCCCCGGAGGGTGAGCCGGCTCCAGGGAGAGTCAGGCGACGGATCACGGGACGCTTCGAGTCGGCTTGTGATTTGGATTCTGATTTTACTCGCATGTTTTTGTTGTGCCCCCCCCCCCAACCCCTCCATAACCACCGGAGCCTGTTTGCGACGACGACGGAACGCGACATAACCTCTGAAAAAAAAAATAACCCCCCCCCCAAAAAAAAGGTTTCTAGCGACACTCGTCCTTTGTTTGAAATGGTATTTTGAACTTACGTTGGTGTTGAACGCGGCCGAAGAGGTTAAGAGTTCCGACATCTATCTAACCTACGACTGCTGCGGGAACGCCGAGTTACGAACGTACTGCGCAAGTGCAGGACAGAGGGCGCCTCTGATTGGTCCAGAGGTGTCATTGCGATGCAAATGCACTTCGTCTTCTCAGTGGTTGCTCCTGTTCTGATATGTACCTCAGGATTATTGAAGAATTGTGAAATTATCTTGCGCTTGGGTGGCTAAATAAGTCATTTTCTCTTCCTCTGCCAAAGAATCTTCATTACCTCCTCCACAAATTCTACAGGGAATAGGGCTTTTGCTGCCTGACAGCTATTAATTTACCTTCTCGCTCTGTCCCCGCTTGCCATTATCGCTTCAAATTATCACCGAATTAATATGAAATCCTCTAATTTCATTCTCTCATAAGAATCCGTCACAAGGATTGTTCCATTAGATTGACATTTTTAGAAGAGGGCTTATTGCTTCACGGGAAAGATTTTCAATGCCCGAGTTCTATCATTTGAAGGCTGTTTGCGCTTTCATCTGTTGACAGGGGAAATGCAAATGTTTATCCGTGATTGCTTTACACAAGTAGATGTGTTAAACCGAAAGCAAAGTATATGTTTTTTAAAGCCCACTCATTGTGATAGATGATTATTGGTATGTCTCAAGTTAAGTGAATTGCACAATCCTTTGTTAATCATGTGGTTAAGCCCAAAATAGAGACCTTACAGTGTTTATTTCCCCTTTTATATTGATATTGTCACGGAAGATATAAAATGTGTCAGCCTGTACTATTAAAGGTCAATTTTATTTCCATGTGGGTTTTATAACACAGTATAATTTGTTTAAGTACCAAGGATGCAGTATTTGCTTTGAGAGAGTTGATAAAGTTGTACAGAGAATGTCGCTGAGGAGCTGCATTTTGCCTTAGTAGAACTTGACAAGGCGTTTGACTGGATCCTGAGAGAGGAACTCTCGTATGAGGAAGTCTGGAGTGGCAGAGATGTATGTTAGACTGGTGCAGGACATGTATGCTGGCTGTGAGACGGTGGTTAGGTGTGCTGTCGGTGTGACCAGTGAACTCAAGTTGGAGGTGGGACTGCTTCAGGGATCAGCTCTGGGCCCCATCTTGTTTACCATGGTGATGGGCAGGCTGACAGATGAAGTTAGACAGGAATCACCGTGGACTATGATGTTTGCAGATGACACTGCGATCCGTAATGAGAGCCGGGAGCAGGTGGAGGAAAATCTAGTGAGGTGGAGTTATGCCCCGGAAAGGGTGGTGGAACAACCAGGCAGGAGGCTTGGAGGAAGACTGGAGAGGACATTTGTGGATGGAGGGAAAGAGGATGTGAGGTAACTTAGTGTAAGAGAAGAGGATGCAGAGGAGAGAGTTAGATGGAAGCAGATGATTTGCTGTGGTGACAGCCCAAGGGAAAAGAAGAAGAAGCAGAAGGAGAAGGAGGAGAAGGAAATGAATAATATAAACTGGGAAATGCACTACAACAAATTTGTGCTTTATCATAATTCAAGAGCAATTTGACAAAATCTAAGAACATCTGGAAGACCAGCAAATCCATAACGCTGTCACCTCTTACTTTGTGTATGTTTGGTTGAAAGCAATTTCAATTTTTGTTCTGGTATTTATTTATGACATCTAAAATGTACACCTGAAGCTGACATCCACTTGCAGAGCGATAGAGCTTTGAATACGAAATGGTATTTTTCATCATCATTCTTTTCTTAAATTTCACAGGACAACACTGAAATGCAAAGGATTTTTTTTTTTTAAAAGGAAATGTTCTGGTGTGTCGACGAGGAAATATTGACGGCCGAGTTGTGGAGGAGTTCGAACTTCAACAAGTAGACACACCGACATAATAATTCATCTCTCTCGAACTGTCAGGAACCCCAGTATATGTACACTCCGTAACCATGCCCCCCCAAGCCCTCAGTCCCTGGGTGAGAGGCCACACCCTGTAGTGTCCGCCACAATGAATTCTTTTTTTTAACCATCACAGGTTTTGTGGAGGCTTCATCTTAGCATCAGAAAATAAAGAAAAAGAAAAAAGTGGCAATATTTTCGACATAGGATGATAATTATAGAATCAAGAGAACATCATACAAGGTTAATTTGGTTACACACATATTGTTTCACTAAGATTAATTGTTTAGGAATAGTTTTCCCGTGAGGACTTGCTGGAAAAAAAGGAATAAATATTGGGGGATATCGAAGAAACCTTGCAAAGGAACAGAGAAAAGGATCCATGACCCATGACAAATAACAGTGCAATAGATGGCACAAGTAAAGAGCACATCAGCATGAATCTAACATGCGGATAAATAAATGTATGAGGTCAATGTTTCATAGATCTGGCATATCAGCAGGTGGGCCCCGAGTCATATAACCTTCTCCTCACTGCTGAGACACAGCTTACCAGAATGTGGAATCAGTAACAAAACACACTGTTGAGAGGTTTTCTCATGACAAGAATTGTGGGTGGACTTTAAATTGTATCTAGATCTGCATTCATTGTCTCCAAATACACCCTCATGGCGGGAACCAAATGACAACCCTGAATCTGAAAGTCATTGCTGTTTCTTGAGCATTCAGGCCCTCTCACTTGCAGCATTAGAAATACACTCACCAGGTGATACTGAGCCAAGGTCTCCACTCATAATAGAGAGAATACTCTTGTGGGCACCTGGTGTTTTTCCTGCAAGCTGGTAAAACATTATCTACACCGCTTATTCTAGTCACGGGATTGCAAGGGTCCGGATGTTATCACAGCTGAAATTGGGAACGTGGCTGGTACCAATTAGTCTTCAGTTAACCTGCGTATTTTTGGTGTGTCAGTGAAACCTGAGTACGTGGAGGAAACTGATGCAGTGAAGGGGAGAACATGCGGGGCATTATTGATAGCCATGAATATCAAAATTGTATGCTGAGAGAATCCCCTCTCAGAAGTTTCGGCCCCTCATTCATTCTCTGTGCAGTCGGTCCGACCATTTGAGGCTTGGCGGAAAGGAGCCCTTTGTATACAATAAATAGCTGTCTGATTCATCATACTGCTCAACAGCCACCTGTGAACCTTTGTTGTGTCTGTGGTTTTGCTCATGATACAGGATTCTATTCATCTCAAAGGTTCATTTACCATTACAGTGAATATCTGCCCTGTAAAGCGACCAGCAAAGTCTAAATATAGCCCTGGCATGGCATTTGGCATCTAAGACTGAGTGCACAATATTATGACGTGATAAAAAACATCACAACGGATTAAATCTAATTTAAAATGTTAAAGTATGTTCAGAGTTTCAACTTATTTTGAACCGTTCTACACACCTTGCTGAAAATGCCCCTGGAAAGCAAGGACGCAGAAGCAGGAGTGTTCAGCAAGAGGCAGCCAACTCAGCTGATCTGCAAAGAGCACATCACCTCCACTCCAAAGTACATTATACAGCTAAATGGGTTTTTGGCACAAAAAAACAAGAGAAACTTCTTTGCGACTCCAGGTGTGACTTTAATAAACACATACCGCAGTCTCCAATGCTGTTGCTTAGAACAGCCTCACATTACTATACCGCTGCATTGTTGCCGTGCTTTTCATTTCCTGGTCTTTATTCAGAGGAAAAATTAACATTGATCAAATAATCAAATCACCCATGTCAATTTTTTCTCACATTTTTCCGACAGTGCAGCAGCTGTAAGGGATTCAACCAATGTGCCTTTTGGATTGGAAAACCAGTAATTGTTATACTGTGTAATATGAGATTATACCTAAAACCAGGTTATGGTGATTCTTCTCCCATGAGGATTTACGTCAGGTTGGCAGCCATCGCCTTCAGCTTATCTTCTAACCGCGTTGCGTTCAAAGCTTCAAGTCAGGTTTTCCTTTGAAAAAAAAAAACAATTACACAGTTCATTTTCTCCGCGCTGTCTCCACATTCAAATATAACTCTGTTACACTCCCCGCTCCCATTCTCTGTCACCATGGTCACTTTTGTATTCCCTGCGTTTTAAGGGAACACTATATGGACCTCTGTATAATCACTGCAGTAACTGACAATTACTTTCCAACAATTTACATTGCATTATTGACACTCATGTGGCTAGTCCTCAATCTGTTCACTATTCCTTGTTCGTTCTTGCATTTTGTCGCTCATTACTTCTCATTTTTCTCAGGACTCAGTTATGCATGTGAACTGTCTCTATGGCAGTTCGCACGTTGCTGCATTGTCTATTTTTATGCATACACAAGAAATGTGAGGCCGTAGAATCAGATCTGTTCTGCTCTAGTCTGGTCTTGGAGGGAAAGCTCGGGTGATACGAGCACGTCAGGTAGTTACCTCTGATTGGCATTTCAAATAATAGTCAATCACAAAAGGCATCAGAAAATCCAATAGGCTTCATTTGTAGGACCTGAAATGAAATAACCCACAACTACCTCCCTGATGTTTACGTTTATTTATAGTTTTGCCTATTTATGGAAGCTTGTCGCAGTGAATGCATGTCGCATGGTCATTTGTCTCTACATGTGGGCCTGTGGTTGAATTTGAGGGACTTTTGCAGAGTGTTTTCTGCTATCTTCAGTGTATTGCCTATTCTAAGCTGAAAGACACAGATCTAAATTCCGTTATGTGTCGCATGGGGACAGTAAACATTCTCGATTCTAAATAATCTTCAACAATAAAAAAGTTTTCCGTTAAGAATCCTTTCCGCAGACATTGCTTACTACCCATCCTTTTGAGTACTCTTATCAGTATTGAATTAAAAGGTCTTGTGTCTCGGCCCATCAATTTTCATCTCAATGCGAAACCAATCTCGTTACGCAAAATCATCACGAATCCAAGCAAACAACAGACACAAAGAACCCCAAGCCTTCCAAAAAAAAAAAAAAAAACCCAAACAAATATGACAAATTACCCAAACGGTGCGCAGGGGGTACCGAAATATATGATCATGTCAGCAGAGTGTAGGCAGCAGTAGTCTCCGAGGGGGTGGACAGAAACAATGATCAGAAGATGAGCGGTCAAACGTCAACGCAGCATCCCTGGATAGGGGTCCTTTGACACTCACTCATTTGTTTATGCAGACTGATAACGGCTTACGCACTGACTGATGTAGCTACATCGCCCTTACGGTGGATAATGTGTTATAACTTTTGTCAAGACAAAAAGAATTTCTCTGCACCATCACGGTAAAACCTGATTACACCCTTCAGCCCTGTCGGCGATAAACCAGTCTGGAGCAAGTGCAGAAATCCACTATCAGCAATGCAGACAGGTCAGGCTAGGAGAGGCCGGGAGAGCTGTCCACCTTGACTGCTGAGTAACCCGGTTCATGTTGTGGGCAGAGGATTGCTCTTATAATTAGAAGAATAAATTGAGGCAGAGAGGCGACTTTCTCCCGATCAATACAGGATAATCTCAGTTGCTCGGTCGATCAGAGCAATAATTATTGGATCATTAAATCTACTCTGACTTGGATGATTCAACAAACTCTCGTCTCGATCCGACCAATCAATCTTGGCTCCGGAATAGTGACAGGAAATATTTATCAGCTCCAGAGAGCAGGAATCAAAGGAGGGATGACCTCCAGTTTTGTTTATCCTCTTACCACGTTCGCAAAACATCCTCTCAGTCGTTGACATTTTTTCCAATTACATCAACCCCCCCAACACACACACATACACACACACACACACACACACACACACACACACACACATACACACCACCCTTTTCAGTCTCTAAATAAAAATTACAGTCCTCAGAAAGAAACGATCAGGTGACAGGTGTGAAAGAATGAATCATTGCATGGGCCCAAAGTCCTTGTAAGTACTGCAAGTTTACTTCTGAGTTTCTTCTTATCTACTTCTGCATCAAGATAAAAATTTGATTTATAATGGTAGAGTTCATTGAGCACATTTGTAAGTTCAGAGTGCCGCATTATTTTCTTCCGCCCTTGAAAAGCCCCCCGAAGGCCACTGAGCCGAAAAACGTCACAGTCAGTCTTACGCCCCATCCAGCTGTGCTTTAGAGGAGAGACTTCCAGCTTTAGTTTAGTACAGAATTCACACAGCCCGTGACTAAATACAACCTCAACAGTTCAAAAGTTGGAGCCCTGTTAGGAGTGCAATTGGTCATGTGTGTGTGTATCTGTGTGTCTGAGTGTACATGCATACATACATACATACATACATACATACATACATACATACATACATACATACATACATACATACATACATACATACAGTACATATGTACATACATACAAAACTTAAAGGAGTAAAGTAAATAAGTGTAATAGTTTAGAAATAGAAAATGAAAACATAGCGTATTTAATTGATTCAAAAACTTATTTAGAAATAATTCTATTAGTAAATATAAAATTGAATTATGAGCACCTTTGGGAGTGTTTGGAAATTGCCTACTGTAGGTTTCACATACACATTTAATCTTGTTCTTCATTTCTAAAGTAAAGTAAGCAAAGTTGTTCTTAGATGTTTTGGGGATTTTATATGAATTACCTTTTAGTGTCTCTTCTTCAATTATATTTCGGTTTCATGTGTATTTAGTGTTGTTAATCTATTGTCATTAATGTATGTCAAAAACATCCTAACAAACTCAGTACACTAAACTACAACATACATACAGACAGACATACATGCATGCATGCATCTATGAATGAATGCATGCATGCATGTATATATGCATGCATGCATGCATACATACAAACATACATTCAAGCATGCATAAGTCTGTAATTAGAAATGAGCATGCATATTGATATCAATAGAATATCAAGGGACTTCAGCAAATCACCTTATCAAAACGTTCTGCCTCTTGTAATAGAATAGCAGCTTACACTTGACTGACAACTGTGAATTGTTCAGTGTCGGTTTTAATGCTCCTCTCCGGGTTCAGGACACCAGGTCCCTTCCGATGATGATGAGGAGCCATAAACACGCCAGGACTCGCATAACAATCATTCCGAAGTCCTCTCCGAAGCGGACGCAGAAAAGAGAACCAACGCCGACTGAAAGGGGCGAGTAAAGGGTGAAAGTGATGACTTTAAAATTCTTGGAGGATTGATATCTATATATAAGGAACTTTGAAACGGGCTCCTCGGAGGTGCCAGTCCCCGTGTCACGGCGCAGTGCGCTGCGCGGACCTGACTCAGGGACGCGCAGCCGAGCCTGGAGATGCGCACTCGGCGCCACAGCCGGGGAGGAGCTTTGGCTTTTCCCCTCGTCTCACGTCGCTCCTGACCAAAAGAGCCGCTTCCGAAAGGCGACACAGAGGAGGGAAGGGAGGGTGGGGGGGTAAAGGTGAGTCCAATCAATATGTGCTTTGCTTCCCCCCCCCCCCCCCCCTCAGTTTAAACGAAGACTTGGAGAAGAGGGGCGGGGGGAAAAAAAAGGGGGGGGATAAATTGCGGGCCCTTTTTTAA